>MCJB01050877.1:0-29569 GCA_002018475.1 Nicotiana obtusifolia | reverse complement strand
GGGGGGGGGGGGGGAGGGAGGAAAAGAGAGTTAATTATATATCAGAGTGAAAATGTCAGAAGAGAGACATGGAAATGGAGAGGAGAATAAGCTTCTGCATGTTGACAAGGAACGTGAAGTCCAACATTTGCATGTTGTTTACTCTGCCATTTCCCCACTTTTGGTTGGTTTTCTCATTTCTTCTCTTTTGTGAGTAATGGCTCCGCTTTATGAGGCAAAGCAACCAATGTTAAAATCTAATAAACGGTAATTAAGAATTCATGTTGAGTACTGAGTAGTGGAGTAAGTTGTTTCTTCTTGCATTATTTTATTTTATTTTATTTTTGTTTTGCGAGAAATTAAAGTAGAAAAGACACGTAATTTCTTATAAGGAGAAGAAGATGGAAACTTGGAAAAGAAAACTCATGTAAAATTGGAAGAGACAAAAAAAGTGAATACCACCAAGAGCCAAGACATGATAATTAAGAAAATTGAATCCGGATTAATTTGCCCAAAACTGAGTATGAATACCGGGTGAGAATCAAGAAAATCGAACAAAGCCCTCTGATATGGGAAAAATTAGAGTGTTAGACAAGTAAATGCGTTGAATTTGTTACGTGGTTTATAGACAAGCGAACTAATTTGATCCAAAAATGATAAAGAAACTAGATTAAAAATAAGACTTAGCGGTTAAAATTAAAGAAAATGACAAGTTTGGCTCCGAGAGTAGTGCCTTAATAAGAATAATATAAAGAACAAGTAAAGTTATTTTATTTAGCTTGAGAATAGAATGTAGCATCAGTTTTGCCCAGAATTTCGTGTGTTACAATGGCTATTAAGTCTACTATTTATAGTTATACCTAGGGAAACAAGATCCTAAGATCAAGCTCCTCTTAAATGACAATAAAGTGGCCATTGATGAATATGTAACGGCAGGCCATGAATGCAAATATTCTCTGCAACGGCTGCCCATTTAATGCCAAGCATTTGATTCTGCTCACGTTGATCACATTCCCTTCGGGGTCAGCCCGATATCAATTGCAGTTGTTGTTTCCGGTACTAGTTACTACGCAATTCAGTTTCTACCTGTCTTCGGTTCTACGCGTCATGTTGTCATTCGATCATATAATGTAAATTAATTTTATCCTATACAGATAGTCCCCTTGCTTTCCCATGGCATATCTTTGTGTCACCGGAAAGTTGGTGAAGATCCCTTTCTTGGCGAGAAATCTTCTTAAAACCTTCTGAACAGTCTCTGACACTTGAAAGGACGCACATCTTCTTACATTTAATACCTCGAACACGTGTTGCCCCCCGATTTAGCAATATTTTTGCTAATTTCTCGAGGTAATCATGACCACGATTTTTACCGTCTATACTTATACTCATTATCTTACCTCTTTCACTTCCAAAATTTTCATAAGTTTCTTACCTTCTTTGCACTTAACATTCTTTTGCTTTCATCTCTTTCTATTTTTTTCAAAAGAGTCCATCATCTTCTTATTATTATGACTTCTTTTACTGAGTCTTTTGAGAACTCCGGTCTTCTCTTCGGTGGAGGCCCGAAGAAAAGCAAAGATAAAGAGGTTGATGTCGATGTGATCCTCCCACGGTAAGCACCATCATACCCAAACACTTGAGCACTATTAATAACTTCCAAGAGAAGATCCCTTTGTGCATCCACGGACTTGGGCTGTTAGTAGGTATTCTTCTTCTATTCGCCTTCCAGTATTCCTACTGTGAAGGAAGACTGTAACTGCCCAAACCTTAACATCATTGCTCCTAACCTGATAGAGCAAGTTACCTTCACCAAGGAAGGTTTTACGTATGTTTATATGTACCCCTTCACCTTGGGTCCCTTTTCTTTGAGCGGGGGGATCGACCCCGTGATCTTAGAGCTCTGCCATCGGTACCAGGTCTGCTAGGCACAAGTAGGCCCCTCTACATGGCGAACGGTAGCTTGCCTACACCGGTTGTGCACGGAGACGAAAAAAACCCTAACCCTGGCACATATGATGAACCTCTACTCCCCCAAAATCTTCCGTGGGGGAGTAATAAATTTCAGTAAATGTGGCCAGCACGCCCTTCCTACCAGTGTGGATGATGACGATGATCGTGGATGAATCATCCCAACCACAACTCTGTCCTTTCCTGAATTATGGAACCGTTCACGTAAGTTTGTAATTTATTCATATTTTTGCTTCGTTAAAAAGGTTGTTCCCTATCACTGTTGACTCTTTTGTCTCCATTATTTCAGTTACTCAGTGGACACCATCGAGGGTTGAAGGTCTGGACCAATGTATTCAGAAGATTCTGGATATTACAACGCCAGAAACCCGTCGGTGGAAGGAGATGGCCCCAAATATGTGTGGAAGTCCAAAAACTACAGTAAATTGAGTTCTTCTATTTTCTACCTCTGTATGTGCATAAGTAAAATTGCTAACCATATCTTTCTATTTGATTCATAACTCCCTCAGGGCTCTGTCACCTACTACGAGGTCGAAGTTTTGGCCAACCTCGTAAAGGCTGCAAGATTGTTACAACGTGCCCTCGCTCGATGGTGCCCTCGGGTTTGCTTCTGATGGGGGCACTTCCTCCCGGAGTCCCCAGCTAGAGAACAAGCGACCAAAAAAGCGGCGTTCTTCCTCGAATGGGGATAAAATAAGAAAATAAAGACCGCAGTGACCATTGAAGATGACGGGAAAGCTAGTGATGAAGAGGCTTCTCTTCAACGGAAACAATGATCTTCATCAGCTCAACCGAATACTCAATCAGGAGAGCTTTTAGAAGCGACCGATGAAGAGGCCCAAGCACTATGGGGCGAGATGGATCTGGTAGATAATGCCAACTCCCACTGTCCTGTCCCCATTGTTATTCTAGTCCAAGGAGTTTGGACCCTGGGCCTTTTCTGCCTTCGATTGATAAGAAACCAATAATCAGTGTTGCTCCCGTTGCAGCAGCTTCTCATCCTACAACACCAACAATTTCACTCCCCTCTACGCCAGTTGCACCTTCACCGTTAGCTTTCGCTGCATCTCCTCTGTCGGCCACGAACACTCGAGTGGAGGGTGATTCTCCTCCCCAGTCCCCTGACCACGGGAATTTGGGGCACAATTACTCACCCCCTTCACCAGATCCCCAATGGAGGAGGAGTGTCACTCTCTCGATTTTGAAAGGGTGCCATCTGTTGTCCAAGCCAGTGGAGCTTGCGAACTACCTGAAGCCACTGGCTTCAGAGAAAGATAAGAAGAAGATACACTCCCTTTCAGTAGAGTGCATGTTGAATAACGTTATGCATAATGACTTGTTCTTTTACTGCTTGTTTTCTTACTTATCTATTATAACGGGGTTTCTAACTTTGATACATGTTTTGTAGGACAACTTCCTTGCTTACGAGGGCCTTCAGAGATTGATTCTCGACAAAGAAAGACTTATGTCAGAATGGGATCAGCTATTAGCTTAGAAGAATCAGCTTGCTCCACGTCTCCTAGTGTTGGAGGCAAAGGCTGCCGAAGCGGACGAGCTTGAGGCCCGGTTGCAGCAAAGTGATCAGGAAGTGATGGCCTACAGTAAAGAATCCACTCAGCTACATGCACAACTTCAAAATGCTAAGGCTAGGTGGTTTGAGCTTCAAGATGTTGTTCTTGCTGCCGCCGAGCGTGAGTCTACCTCCGTTGAACAAGTAAATAATTTGGAGGCAGCCTTGAACTCCAAAATCGAGGAGGCTAATGCCATCGAGGAGAGGCAGGCCAGAATGGAGGAGAGATTCAAGAAAATCAGGATCGTAACCGACTTCACTTTTCCACAATCCATGACCTTGATTCTAGCCTTGTTGCCACGAGATCCGAGAGGGATGGCCTTTTGGCCGAGGTTGACAGACTTAAGGCAAAGCTCCAACATCAAGGGGATTCCTCGTCTTTGAAATGGCATATGCTTTGTATCATATGAGGAGAAAACCCGTGGAGGAAGCCAAAATGGGCATCGTTGATATTGATGATAAAATCGCCAAGGCCCAAGCACTGGAGTTAAATGCTCGAGAATGTCTCCCGACTCAGCCTGACGCAACTGGCTCTTCGAGTACCGGTACCGAGTATTCGAGAACCAAAGAGGAACTTGAAGAGAACGATGATAAAGGCCCATGTCCCGTACCGGCGATTGATCCGCCCACTTCTCCCGGGTGGCGTAGATGCCTCTCTCTCCCCCCGAATTCCGGTGGCGATAATGTTTAGATTTTCCTCTTTTCTTTTGTTATTTCCTTTTTACTTGTGTACTTATGCCGTTTGGCATTTTTGATAAACAAAGAAGACTTTTGTTTAAGTATTATGCAAAGTTTTCTTCTTTTTGCATCTAATTAGATAAGGCTTCGGGTGTATATTTGTCCGATAGATTTTTGTTCCGGGCATAAGCTCTTCCGGAACCAACCCTTTACTATGAGGGTTTCATAAGAGAGAGACCTCTTATGTTAACAGTGCTCTTGAAGAGGACGCCTCTTGTTCATTCCGGCACAAGCATTTGAAGTTTTCTATAAACTTTTAAATGATAAAATTAACTCATCGTTTAGACAAAAAATAAGATAAAAACAAAAAGACTTTATTTTATTCCTTCCATCTTTTAAAGTACATAAGCATTCGGTTGCCAAAGAAAATAAATTGCCAATACATGTGGCTAACTCGTACAACTTGTTTCTACGGGACTAGCCATGCAATCTCTGATCCCGATGAGACATTGTTGTTCCCGGGTCTTGTAATCCTGATTTTCGTGGCACCCTTGCTGCCGTATCTAATACTATTCCCCCCCCCCTCAAGTGTTCGAAAGCGAAGTATGCAAATCGGAACACTGGAGGTCTTGCTATGTCGGTTAAACACTTGTGAGCGGTTGGATAGTCTTTGGTTCCATGTCAAGTTTTGTGTCCCATTAGGAACTTGCAATCAAGCCAAAGATTATCTAGCCATCCCATAGTGGTTTATGATCTCAATGCCTTATTATTTAAGGTCTTAACTTTGCCGATGACGCTCCCCTCGTAGTATGCTTTCCGTTGCTGCCTCGTTATAAATCTTGCTAGAAAAATCCGATTTGGATAAAAACTGATCGAAGGGAAAAAAGAATGCAGCACATACTTCCAGTATAGGCAGGATCCATCAGCAATAATACCTTTTGAGGTGAGTCACGTTCCAATTGCTAGGCAGTTTGACTCCATCTTGATTCTCCGGCTCGCATGATCCTAACCGGTGGCAGCTGAAACCCGGTAGGGGCCTTCCCACGTCGGACCTAGCTTCCCAGCGTGGATTTTCTGGGTGTTTTGAGTCACTTTCCTCAAAATCAAGTCTCCTAGTTTAAAGTAGCAGAGATTGGCCCTCCGGTTATAGTATATTTCCATCATTTGCTTCCGAGCCACCACCCTCACGTGTGCCAAGTCCCTGCGTTCATCGAGCTGTTCCAGCATCACTAGCAATGCCTCATTATTTGCTTCTTCATCCTTTCGGGAGAACCATAAGGTTGGCTCTCCTACTTCCACCGGGATCAGAGCTTCCGCACCATATACGAGAGAGAAAGGTGTCTCGCTCATGCTTGATTTTGCCGTGGTCCGGTACGCCTATAGCACGTCCGGTAACTCTTGAGGCCGCTTCCCTTTAGCCGCTTCTAACCTCTTTTTGAGGTTTTGAATAATTACCTTATTGGTCGATTCCGCCTGCCCATTAATGCTCGTATGGTATGGTGAGGATGTAATCCTTTTGATTGTTAGGTCTCAAGAAATTTTATGACTTTGGAGCCTATGAACTATGGTCCGTTATCGCAGGCAATCTCCTTCGGTATTCTGAACTGCCAAATTATGTGTTCCCATAGGAAGTCAATCACTTCGCGCTCACCGATCTTTTGGTAAGGACATGTTTCAACCCATTTAGTAAAGTAATCGGTTAGAATTAAAAGGAATCTTACCTTTCTGGGACCCAGTGGCAGCGGCCCAACTATGTCCATCCCCCATTGGCGATGGGGATAGTACCAAATGCAAGAGCTCCATCGGTTGGTGCACCAATTGGGGCGTGACACTGGCACTTGTCGCATTTCTGAACGAACACCTTTGTGTCTTGCTCCATCGGGAGCCAGTAGTATCCTGCCTTAACCAGCTTTAGCACCAACGAATCTGTACGGGAATGGTTCCTGGAAATTTCTTCATGGACCTCTCTCACCACGTAGTCCGCCTCCGAGGCTCCTAAACATCGGGCCAATGGGCCTTGGAATGATCTCCTATATAATTGTCCACCTAAGAGGCAGTTGCGAGCCACTTTGGTGCATATAGCTCCGGACGCCTCGGGTCTTCAGGCAACTTGCTGTGCAGAAGATACTCGATGAACTCATTCCTTTAGTACCAGACTATGTTGGTTGTATTTACTTTGAATTATCCATCCACATCTAGTACCGAATGCAGAAGTTGAACGACAGTACCTTGAGTCGGATCGTTTCATCTCCGTAGACAACTCCATATTAGCCAACGCATCTGCTTCCACATTCTCTTCTCTTGGAATGTGTGTGATTGACCATTCCCGGAATCATGCAAGCAATGCCTGGACTTTGTTCACGTACTGCTGCATGTGTTCCTCCTTTGTGACAAAACTCCCATACACTTGGTTTACTACTAGCTGGGAATCATATTTTATCTCTATGACCTTGGAGCCAAGTCCCCGAGCCAATTCGAGTCCTACAATCAAAGCCTCATACTCGGCTTCATTGTTAGTCAACGGAATAGTTTTAATGGCCTGACTTAGGGTTTCTCCCGAGGGCGTGATTAGAACCACCCCGAGCCTGGACCCTTTCACATTGGAAGCTCCATCTATGAACAAGGTCCAAGCTCCTGATGTCATTTCCGACACCATCGTTGCTACATTAGCAACCAGGGGCAATAACCCGGGACTAAAATCAGCCACAAAGTTGGCCAAAACTTGATATTTGATTGCAGTCCTAAGCTTGTATTCAATATCGAACTCGCTAATTTTGACTACCCATTTGGCTAACTGGCCTGACAACTCAGGCTTGTGAAGAATATTCCGCACGGGGAAGGTTGTCACAATGGCTGTCGGGTGGCATTGAAAATAAGGCCTAAGCTTTTGAGAGGCGACCACGAGAGCTAAGGCCAACTTTTCGAGGTATGGATAACGAGTCTCCGCTCCCGAAAAAAATATTGCTAATATAATAACAGAAAATTGCGTACCTTCATCTTCCCTGACTAAAACGGCACTTGCCGCTACCCCTGAGACCGCTAGGTATATTAGTAATTTTTCACCTTCCCCCGGTTTGATAGCAGCGGGGGGCTTGATAGATAACGTTTTAGGTCTTTGAAGTCCTGCTGACATTCTAAAGTCCATTCGAAATTGTTCTTCTTCTTCAGAAGTGAGAAGAAGTGATGACATTTTTCCGAGGATCGAGAGATGAACCTGCTTTATGCTGCCAATCTTTCGGTTAGCCTTTATATTTCTTTTAAACTTGTCAGCTGGTCCAGAATGTCCTCAATGGATTTATCTTATGGGGATTCGCCTTGATCCCTCATTGTGAAACCAAGAAACCCAAAAACTTACCGGAGCCAACCCCGAACACGCATTTTTCTAGGTTGAGCTTCATGTTGTACTTCCTCAAGATATCGAAGGTTTCTTGGAGGTGATTTAAATGATCACCTACATTCAAAGACTTGACCAACATGCCATCTATATACACTTCCATCATTTTACTTATTGCTTCTCGAACATCTTGTTCACGAACCTCAGATAAGTGGCTCCGGCAGTAACGACCCAATACATTCAACATTTATAGACTACCTCGAAATCGGAATTTGACGGTCCCAATAGGTTTGTATGATGATTTTGGACTTGGGCGTATGTTCGAATCGGGTTTTGGATGACCCATGAGCGTTTCGGCAATTAATATTGAAAGTTGGCACATTGGAGGTTTTTCAAGTTCTTCAAATTTGGTTTGGAGTAGGTTTTTGGTGTTATCGAGGTTTGTTTGGGATTCCGAGCCTGAGAAAAGTTCCAGGTGTTTATTTGTGACTTGCTTGCAAATTTGGCGTCATTCCGAGTTGATTTGATAGGAATCAGACACACGAAAGTCTTTCTAGAAGTTTTTGAGTTTGATAATTCGATTCATGTGTTTTGGCGTCCGATTCGTGCTTCTAGATGTTATTTTGGTGTTTCGAGCATGCGAGCAGGTCCGTATTATGTTGTTGAATGTGTGAGTGTTACCGGATGGGGTCCCGGAGGCCTGCGGTGTGGATCGGATTGGAAATCAGACTAGGAATTGGCTTGAAGGACTATTGGTGCACCAATTCTAGTGCGTCCGCACCTGCAAGATTTTGGTCGCAGGTGCGAGCTTCTAATCACGGAAGCGGGTTTGGGCGAATGGTCAGTGACCCACAGAAGCAGAGGAATTTTCGTAGAAGCACCCTCGCTTCTACGATGAAATGGCCGCAGGTGCGAGAAGGGGCTGGCCAGGCTGGATCGCAAGTGCGACACGGCTTTCGTAGAAGCGAGAGCCCGTCTGCAGAAGCGAAGGCAGGTGGCCTGGGCTACAACCGCACTTGCGATGGTTTTTTCGTAGGTGCGGCGCCGCAGATGCGGCCCAGGATCCGTAGAAGCGAAAATCGTTTGGGCAGTGAGGTTCATTTAATGTCGGTACTTAGGCGATTTTAGCTCATTTCTTTCATCTCTTGGGAAATTTTGGAGATCTTTGAAGAGATATTTTTCACCTAGCACTTTTTGGTAAGTGATTTCTATATGAGATGAGTTTAATACATGATTTTGGGTAGATTGTTAGCATATAAAGTGTAAAAATTATGGGTTTAGTTGAAAAACCTAGGTTTTGATAAAAATGGGATTTAAAACCGAAAATGATTATGGAATTGGGTGAAAATTATATATTTGAGTTCGTGCGGTTATAGGTAACAATTATCTTTGAAAATTTCCGAAATTTGAGCACGTGGGCCCAAGGGTGAATTTTAGGAATCTTCCAATTTGGGTTGGGTAATTGCTCTAATAGTTAAATTATTAACTTTTGAGCGTATATTGATTAATATATATGATATTTGGCTAGCTTCGGATTGTTCGACACCAAGTTGGGCCCTTAGAGTGAATTTGTGGTCGGAAAGTGAGTTTGAGATGAGGTAAGTCTCTTCCGTAATCTTGTGAGAGGGAATTTACGCCATAGGTGATTTCAATTACTATTTTCTTCGAATTGTGGGGGCTACACACGCACGAGGTGACGAGAGTCCGTGCGTAGCAACTAATTATGCTTAAGTTCGGGTAGCTTAGGATCCAAATCATGAAATACTTGTAATGTTTGCACTCTACTTGTTAATTTAAGTACCTAAATTATATTGAAACTTGATAAAGTATTCGTAAAGACCGAATTTCACTTACTTGAGTTTTGGCGGGTTACTTGACTGTTGATAGAAATTGTGCCTCTTTGTGTATAAGCCTTGTAATAACTTTTAAATCAGTTGTTCATAAAGTATTCTCTCTTCTTGTAGAGCGGGCTGAACGCCTCGGTAATATAATAGATGCATCTATGGTTCGTGCCGCAGGACCCTCGGCAGTGTACACATTGTTCTAGATCGGGCCGTACGATATCGGCATAAATCGTGCGTGTTAATGCTTGGAGCCCGAATACACTTGATAATATTTTCATGAATTGAGAGGTTATTATTTATTTATTGGCTCGAAATTTATTTGGAATTAGTATATGTTATTGGAAGACTTTTGAAATTTACTATTAGTTAAAGAACTATTTAATCACTGTTGCTATTGTGTTAATATTATTATTCACATATTTGATGCCTATTTAGCATTCACGTATTTTACTGTTAGCCCATAGTAAGTGTGGATGTCGACCCCTCGTCACTACTTCTTCGAGTTAGACTGGATACTTACTGGAGACATGTTGTTTATGTACTCACGCTACACTTCTGCACTAATCGTGCAGGATCTGAGGCAGGTGCATCCTGCAGTTATCCCGGCACGCACCCCCGTTATCCCGAGGCCTAGTGGTGAGCTGCTTTCTGAGTCCGTTCTACAGCACCCGGAGTCTCGCTTTTGTATTTACTTTCTGTCAACTCTACTTCAGACAATAGCTTAGTGTTTTTTATATTCTACTAGTCGCTCATACACTTGTGACATTAGGTCTTGGAACACATGCTAGTAGATTTTATGGTTTTGGAGTATTTATTTCACTACATTTGCTCTCTTATTCGCTTTTGCTTCACTTTATTAAATTTTCTACTCCTTATTTTCTTAATAAATGAAGTTTCAACTACTTGGAAATTTAAAAGAACAATTACATGGTTAGTTCACCGTTAGCTTGACTAGAGGCGACTTTGGGCGCCATCACGGCCTATAGGAGAAATTGGGTCGTGACACCGGCATTTTTAAGCCCGAAGGGCATCGCATTATAACAATATGTGCCAAAGTTCATTAGGAACAAAGTTTTTTTCCTGATCCTCCGAGTTCATCTTGATTTGATTGTACCCAGAGTAGGCATCGAGAAAACTCATTAACTCGTGCCCGGCTGTTGCATCAATCATTTGATCAATGTTTGGCAATGGGAACGAGTATTTAGGGCCCGCCTTGTTCAGGTCTTTATAATCTACGCGCATTCGAAACTTGTTATTCTTTTTCGGAACCACAACTACATTAGCTAACCATTCAGGATACTTTACCTCCCGTATTGAACCGATGTCAAGTAGTCGGGTTACCTCTTCCTTAACAAACCTGTTTCTGACCTTGGCTATCGAGCGTTTCTTTTGCCTAACCGGATGGACGCTTCAGTCTAGGCTTAGTTTGTGCACGGCTACCTCTAGTGGGATACCTGTCATATCCGAGTGCGATCATGCAAAACAATTAATGTTAGCTTTAAGGAAATTAATACATCCTAACCTGAGTTCAGGATCTAGTTCTGTTCCCAAGTAAAACTTCCTCTCCAAGAATTCTTTGAACAAACTTGCTCGAGTTCTTCTGCCATGGATTTGGTCGTGTCTGGCTCTTCCGGTACCTGGAAGTATCTCGGTACCTGGTGGGGTTCTGATGACTCCTCGCCTTTATTGTCTTCACTTAGCATGGGAGCAAGCGTCTTTCCTGTAAGTGCTATTTGCTGGGTTTCTTTCCTTTACTGCTGGAAATTGATATCGCGTTTAATTCTCTTGCTGCCAGTTGATCTTCTGTTGTCTGCTTGATTCCCTCTGGGGTCGAGAATTTCAGCATTTGGTGATACGCTGACAGTACGCTTCATCTCATGTAGCCATGGCCTACTGAGAATTATGTTGTAGCCCGTGTCGTCATCCACCACCTCAAATAATGTGGTCTTTGTTATCCCTTCGGCATTTGTGGGCAGCACGATCTCTTCTCGGATTGTCACACTTGCCAAGTTGAACCTGGCGAGGAGCTTTGTTGCCGGAATGATACTTCTGGTTAATTTGGCTTGTTCCAGCATTCTCCATAGAATTATGTTGACTGAGCTTCCTGGGTCAACCAAAACACGCTTAATATTGAAATCTAGAACATTAAGAGAAATTACCAGGGCGTCGTTATACGGTAAAAGGAGTCCGTCGGCGTCTTCTCCGTGAAGGTGATGTCGTCTTCGGCGACTTCCCGGAGTCCCTTGCTATGGGTCACTGACACCTTTGTCTTCTTGGCTGCCGAGAAGGTTACACCATTGATTTCATTCCCTCCGAAAATCATGTTGATAGTCAACTGAGGAGGGTAGGTTCTGCGTCGTCGCGGTTGCGGCCGTAATTATTCCTGGCTCAGTCGCTCAAGAATTATCTAAGATGGCCGTTCTTCAACAATGTTAACACCTCTTCGTGCAAATGCCGGCAGTCCCCAGTTTTGTGGTCGTGAGTCGCATAATTTTCGCACCATAAGTTAGGATCTCTCTGGCTGGGGTCGGACCTGATTGGCTTCTGGAATCGAGCTTCTTTGATATTCCTTATCGCCGATACCAACTCCATTACGCTGATGTTGAAATTGTAATTTGACAACTTAGGATAAGTGGAATCTCGGATCCCCCATACCTCTTTTTCTTTCAACGATATGTTATTCCGGCCACGATCATTTCTCTTCTCGGGAATATGAACCTATCCGAAGACCAGAACTCTTTGTTGCTGCGTCCCTCGACTTTCTCATAAGGCAAGAAGCAGCCTTTAGAAGATCGGCAGTCTGCATCAAAATCATCCTTGAACTTATCCCGGTTCTTGTCTGCCCCTTGGTTGATATCGGGAACCTGAGCTGATCATCTTTTATCCTTATTTTTGATTCATAGCGGTTATGGACATCCGCCCATGTGGTCGCTTGGAATTCGAGTAGGCTTTCCTTCAACTTCTAGGAGGCGTCGGAGCTCCTCGAGTTCAACCCCTTTGTGAACGCCTCTGTTGCCTATTTAGTTGGTACGGCCGATAGCAACATCTTGATGTGATTCTTCTAGTTTACAAAGAACCAATCAACCAAGATGAAGATCTTCAAACGAAAACGTGATTTGTGGGCCAATTTCAAGAAATAGTGTATCTTAAGTTTTAGGACTCGGAATATAATGATTCAAAAACGAAGTAAATGATGACAATCTGAACTATAAGATAGACTATTTACTCGTTCAAAACAAGTAAATATTGATGTTGTACCAGTTCAATGAAAGTTCTGATTCTAGGATATCAAAAGAACGAATTTAGATCAAGAAACGTGTTCTTGAAAGATCAAGAACTAAAAAATTCCTAAAGCCACAACTTGGAACTAATTAACGTGATAAAGAGACACCACGCGCAATTGAAAACAAGATAATGACTATCACCACCTTGCTTGAAACCAAAAACAAGGATAAGAAAGACAAAATAGAGAAAAACACTCTATTAAAAATTAGGGAAAACCTCAAAAAATGTGAATTTTTTTATTATAGAAGGCATGAGAACCCTTTATATAGGCCTAGGGTCTCTTCTTTGATGACTACAATTACTATTCTAATAAGGAAATAAAATATCTAAAGACAAAAAAAGTAAAATTCTTATTCTACAAGGAAAAGAAACTAGAATCCTACTAAAAGAAAAATCCTTATTTTAAAAGAAATACAATAAATAAAGTCTAAACTTACCAAGAAAAGAAAATAAGAAATCCTTTCTTGTAAAGAAATAATAATTTCTAAGAAAGAAAGAATCTTGGCTTCTTGAAATCAATCTTGAGCTTCTTCGACTTCTTGCGCTTCTTAAAAATAAGTTCATATGTTTGGACTTGAGCTCTAAAACATGATCTTGGCCAAAATTAATAAAATTTAACATAGATTCTTCATTTTCATCATTCTCCCCTGGTTGAGAAAGTCTCATCCTCGAGTCTAAAGGCTCACAAATGGCACGAGATTGGCAACTTCCACGATTTGGTTGAACTCATATTCACCAGGCTCTAAGTTGTAATTTTCTAACCTATCAAAGAGCTTCATCGTGTTGTAACAAAGTTTAGCATGTGGCCGAACTAAATTTCACTTTCTCAATTGTAACTTTGTACCAATATTTCTACAACGAGTCCTCTTAAATCGATTTTTAAATACTAATCCATAATCATAAGTTATTTTCTTTTAAGTTATTTTCTTTTGATTTCAAGAATCTTGAAGTTATCCATGTCAATGTGGTGCTTGTGGGATATGCTCAATAAACCTTAGAAGAATCAAATTCAAGTACCTTTGGATGTAGCTTGGAAATCGAACTAAATCTTCTTGAGAATTCATCAGCACCACGCTCTCATATTTAACTAGATCATAATCATTAATGGAATTTGTGTTGAGATATCTTATTCCTACGTATTCTTGAAAATATTCTTCCTTTGGGGGCAAGAAAAAAACTGGAATAAAATATGAACTCAAATCTCAGTTATGGACTCCTTTTAAGCAACTCTTTCTCTTGTGTTTGCAAAATTTCATGAACTTCTGGCCTCGTTTGAAAGGATAGAATCAACAATCAAACTAATAATATGTTGAGCATCTCTATTAGGTGAAAATTTAAGCTCACATATGGGATGCTCCAACGGGTCATCATCAAACTCCAGAGGTAAATCCTCAACTTGTAGATGCAGCCCATGCTCCTCCTCCTTGATTGGACCAACGTTCAAAGACTTTTCTCTATTGATTGGACCAAATATTTGTAATTTGGTCATAAAAGAATCATCATTAAGCTTCGGATTTTTAGAAATTTCTTCGAGGTTTAGCGGTACTAAAATAATCTTACGTTCATCCTTTGTAAAATAATAGGTATTAAGGTCTTCATTATATTTAGCACACCTATTATATACTTATAGTTTTTCAAGTAGTAAGTGACAAGCATCCATATTCACTATGTCAGACCAAATATGGTCCTTATAGATCTTACCAATAGAAAAAGATATTAGGTATTGATGAGTTACCCCTAAACTATCACTATCTTGAACGTCGATGCTATAAGGATATGGATGAAGTTTGGGTGACAAGCTGAGTTTGGTAACCATCTCTGAAGAAATGAAATTTATGTGACTCCCATAATTGATGATCAACCAACAAACTTTTTCATAGGAGGTACATCTAGTGTGGAAAAAAGATTCATGTTGCCTCGTTTCTTCATCTTCTTAAACTAAGAATCCTCCACTTGGTTGAATCTTGGACATGGTAAATTCGTCAACATAGACCTGTGAGTTATTGCTCTCATACCAAATTGATGTGATTCTTCGAGTATACAAAGAATCAACCGACCAGGATCAAGATCTTGAAATGAAAACGTGGTTTGTGGGCCAATTTTAAGAAATAACGTAATTTAAGTTTTAGGACTCGAAATATAATGATTCAAAAACGAGGTGAAAGATAACAATCTAGATTATAAGATAGACTATTAACTCATTCAAAACAAGTAAATATCGATGCTCTACCAGTTCAATGAAAGTTTTGATTCTAGGATATCAAAAGAACGAATGTAGATCAAGAAACGTGTTCTTGAATGATCAAGAACTAAAAAGTTCCTAATGTCACCACTTGGAATCATTTAATGTGATAAAAAAATACCACACGCAATTGAAAATACGATAAAGACTATCACCACCTTGCTTGGAACCAAAAACAAGGATAAAGAAGACAAAATAGAGAAAAACACTCTATTAAGCAAACCTCAAAAACGTGAATTCTTTTTATTCTACAAGGCATGAGAACCCTTTATATAGGCCTAGGGTCTCTTCTTTAATGACTATAATTTCTATTTTAATAAGGAAATAAAATATCTAAAGAGAAAAAAAATAAGATCCTTATTCTACAAGGAAAAGAAACTAGAATCCTACTAATAGAAAAATCCTTTTTCTAAAAGAAAGACAATAAAAAAAGTCTAAACTACCAAGAAAAGGAAACAAGAAATCCTTTCTCGTAAAGAAAAAATAAATCCTATTTTAAGAAGGATAAAATCTTGGCTTCTTGAAATCAATCTTGAGCTTCTTAGACTTCGCGCTTATTGAAAATAAGTCCATATGTTTGGACTTGAGCTTTAAAACATGATCTTGGCTAAAATTAATAAAATTTAACATAGATTCCCCATTTTCATCACATCCTCTTTTTCTGGAATCTAATCACGAACTCTCGCGGCAATTCGGACTCCCTCTATGAGATTTTGAATATGTTTGCGTTTCTGGCTTGGACCTTTCTAGCGCCGGCATGGGCCTTAATAAATGATTCTGCAAGCATTTCAAAAGAGTCAATTAAATACTCGGGTGAAAGAGAATACCATGTCAAGGCCCCCTTCATGAGGGTTTCTCCAAACTTTTTTAGTAGAACCGATTTGATCTCATGTTGTGCCAAATAGTTCCCTTTCACAACCATTGCATAAGTTGTGATGTGCTCCCGAGGGGTCTGAAGTCCCATCGTATTTTGATACGTCCGACATCTTGAACCTATTTGGGATTAACTCCGGTGCTACGCGCAGTTTGAACGACAACTGAGTATATTTTTTTAAATCCGGGTCCTTCAAAACTAGCGGGTGCGCCCAGAATCTGGTCTATTCGGGCGTGAAACTCTCTCGCATTCTGATCCATCCGCTCGTTCACCTCCCTCATGAATCTCATGAATTTAGTTTTGAAGGGATCGTTACTGTTGTCGTTACTGGATCTGCTACCGATTCCCCCGGCACCGTCGAAGCCGACCTCACCCCTCAAGGTATTATTATCAACTCTTTGAGCCGTCTGATTTACAGGAACGCCTGTAGGAGCCGAGCCTCTTCCATTTGCATTGTTGGAAGCACCTGACAACACTTGCTTCAATTCCATCATGACCTGGTCCTACCTTGAGAGGTGGCCCATGATGGCTTTCTGTTGCTCTCTCAAGATCTTTACTGTTTCCGCAACGTGTTCGTCTTCTGTGTCATCCGAAGTTAGCTCCCGTATATATCGTGGGTACTGTCCTCCACGGACCGGTGTTGCCTCATCCTCCATATTGTGGGTGTCGCTAATTAAATCCTTGTGTTGAGGTAGATTTTCATGTCCCTCAACATTGTGTGCGATATTGACATCGTTAGCTGCTATTTTCGATTTTTCACTAAGAAACAAAGAATTTACAAGTTAGTAATAGACGCAAGGACCAACTCAATTACACAACTGTCTAAGCCCCACATTAGGCGCCAAATTATTTATACGTAAAATGGTACAGTTGAATTTGTTACGTGGTTTATAGACAAACGAACTGATTTGATCGAAAAATGATAAAGAAACTAGATTTAAAATAAGACTTAGCGGTTAAAATCAAAGGAAATGACAAGCTTGGCTCCGAGAGTAGTGCCTTAATAAGAATAATATAAAGAACAAGTAAAGTTATTTTATTTAGCTTGAGAATAGAATGTAACATCTGTTTTGCGCAGAATTTCGTGTGTTACAATAGCTGTTAAGTCTACTATTTATAGCTATACCTAGGGAAACAAGATCCTAGGTTCAATCCTCTCTTAAATGACAATAAAGAGGGTCATTGATGAATATGTAACGGCAGACCATGAATGCAAATATTCTCTACAACGGCTTCTCATTTAATGTCAGGAAATATTCTTCATTGAATGCTATCCGACGGCAAGCATTTGATTATGCTCATGTTGATCATATTCCTTTCGGAGTCAGTCGGATGTCAATTGCAGTTGTTGTTCCCGGTACTGGTTGTTACGCAATTTACTTTCTACCTGTCTTCTGTTCCACGTGACATGTTGCCATTCGATCATTTAATGTAAACCGATTTTACCCTATACATAGAGGTCATCTATTATTTGAATACATGTTTGAATATATATTAAGATGCTATCTTTGGATTTGAAAACTCAATGATTATAATTATTTATTTTTCAGTATTTGAATATGTATAATAACAACAACAAATCCAGGGTAATCTCACAAGTCGTGTCTGGAAAGGGTAGTGTATACACAAACCTTACCCCTACCGTGAGAAGGTAAAGAGACTATTTCCGATAGATCCGCAGCTCAGGAAAGATAAAAAGAAATAAGCAATAACACCAGTAAATGAATCAGAAAACCGAAGCAAAAAAAATTAACAAGTAACAATAGAAAATCCAAGAATAGCAAAATACAAGACTAACACTAGCTAGTGCACTAAAACTACTAGTATGAACAAGAAAAACGCTTCGCTATCTAACCTTTCACTTCAATTCTCAACCTCCACATCTTCCTATTATGTATAATTTAATTATATAAATATACAATTTCAGTAATTGTAATTATAATATATAATAGAATTTTTTACACGCTTGATCCTTTTTTAACTATTAAAAAAATAGCATCATTTATTGTTATTCCATAAATAGCACTTTTTTTTATTATTAGCAAATTATAAAAATTAAGCTCAACATTTAATAAGTTAACTGACTCACTAATCATGGGAAGTACTTTTTTTGTCCATCTCCATTCTCCCTTCCCGACATTCATTTTCTTCACTCCATTTTTGAAAATCTGATGCATATGTGAATGCCACCTTAATTCAAGATGTATTGATTTATACGTCTTTTATACTTTAATTCAAAATGTATATTTATGTATATTTATTTGTGGAGTGCCATCTTATTTTAAGATGTATTTTTAATGTATATTTCAAATATATTTTATATATCAAGTGCCACTTTAATTTTATATATATATATTTTGTATATTTATATGCCATCTTAATTAAATTAAGATATATGTTTTTATGTATATTTCACATGTCTAAGTGTCATCTTAATTGAAGATGTATTCTTTATGCATATTTTTTGTATATTTTATATGTATTAATTTAATGTATATTTTTTATATATATACGTTTGTATATATTAACGTATATTATTATCGAAGTAAGATCTTTATGTTAAGAAAGGAAAAAAGAAGGAAGAGAAAAACTTAAGAAAGATAATTAAAAAGAAAACGAATAGAACAAATTTAGAAAATATATTGGCTTTGGCAGAAAATAAAATTAAGAAGACGAAGAAAAAGAAAGAAATCTAATAGATAAAGAGAAAAAAAAAGGCATGATTTTTATGCAAAGAATTATTGACTTTCCATTCAAATTGCTTATGTGTAGGGATTAATAGTTAATATTTCTATTTTAATAAAACTGTGTGCTATATATATAAATAGCTTCTTGCTACATTTATAATATTGAATTTCATACTAAGAATTTATTATATTTTTTTAAAACTATGACAGTTATGTAAAGTCCCCAGATAAATGGTATATTTGATTGGGAATTGGCGTGACTCTCCACTATGTACATGTTCTATTATTCCTCGTCTCCGGCCCAAATCTAATTTAGAGCCCAACCACACATCCACTAGTCACAATATCCACCAATCATATAAATAAATCTCTTTTTGCATAAACGACTTGTCTAGGGTTTAGGTTTCTCCATCACAGGCATTTCCGCAGCCCCAATCCCGTTGAGTCGAAAATGGTGAAGGGACGCCAAGGAGAACGTGTCAGGCTATACGTCAGGGGAACTGTTCTTGGATATAAAAGGTAAACTTCTCTCTGGTTTTTAGATATAGTGAATTGTCAAAATTTACTGTTCTGCATGTTAAATTTTTTATTTTGTTTTGTTGATGTAGGTCGAAATCGAACCAGTATCCAAGCACTTCACTGATTCAGATTGAGGGAGTGAACACTAAGGAAGAGGTGGACTGGTACCTAGGGAAGCGAATGGCCTACATTTACAAGGCAAAGACAAAGAAGAACAACTCACACTATCGCTGCATTTGGGGTAAAGTTTGTAGGCCCCATGGTAACAGTGGCGTTGTTAGAGCTAAGTTCAAGTCCAATTTGCCTCCTAAGTCCATGGTACATTTTCATAATATATGTTATTCCTTAATGTAATCGTGTTATCGAGCTGTTTTATTGTAATAGGAGAGGAAAACACTTGTTTTTTTTCTCTAATTGTTGTTTAATTTTGGTTTCCTAATTCTTGCAGGGAGCTAAGGTTAGGGTTTTCATGTGCCCAAGCAACATTTAAGGTAACTTCTTTAGCTGTTTGCGTCATATGTCTTTATCCTAATGTTTACAAGTTTGTTAAATAATGGATCCATTGAGTTTTTGTGCTTCTATGTTCTATGTTTTGACACAACTTGGGCTTGCTATAGTACATTATTGTTTTATAAACATAGGGTAGTTTAGGAAATTCCCAGCATCTGTGATTATCTTTTCATCTGAAAATTCCTAGATATGTTTTGGATACAACCTTTTGTCTTTTGGTTGTCTTAACACAAATGTCTCAATGTCCAAGATACAATAGGATTTGAAGAATCTCTTATAGAACAGTTAGTGAAGTATGCTTCAATCCTAAACTTTGTAGTCTTACTACTAATTTGTGAAAATTGCATGTATTTTTGGTTTATTTGTGAAGCTATTAGTTGGTATTTAACAAATTGTTTACTTGATTGCTCTGAGCTAGTTCTAGGATTCTTTATGGGCATATTTTCCGTCCAATATAGTTCCAATTTGTTTTGTGGGACAAGAGGCTTTAAATGGAAGACCCCATTTTCAATACCATGCTTGACTGTGTACAGAAATTTATTTGTAACTGTTAATCCTCAATGCCAGTAGGAGGTAATATCTTGTTGTCGAAACATGTTGTCCATCGTATTATCTGTTGCATATGCAAATGAACTTGAGCCTTTTTTTCCTCTTAATGACGGTGTTGTCTCGAGCTAGCTTTTGCCGACCTACCATTCCACTTGGTGCCGGCTATCCCCAACTAGCATAGGTACTGTGTAACTCCTTGCCCCAAGGTTTAGGCATATGCAAAGAAATCACCTAGTGTTTTTTCCCTCCCTATCATTTGAACTTGAGACCCCATTTTCCATACCATGCTTGACTGTGTACAGAAATTTATTTGTAACTGTTAATCCTCAATGCCAGTAGGAGGTAATATCTTGTTGTCGAAACATGTTGTCCATCGTATTATCTGTTGCATATGCAAATGAACTTGAGCCTTTTTTTCCTCTGAATGACGGTGTTGTCTCGAGCTATCTTTTGCCGACCTACCATTCCACTTGGTGCCGGCTATCCCCAACTAGCATAGGTACTGTGTAACTCCTTGCCCCAAGGTTTAGGCATATGCAAAGAAATCACCTAGTATTTTTTCCCTCCCTATCATTTGAACTTGAGACATGGTTCTCCTCCCACTTCCTTTATGATTTTCTATTTTGTCATATGGTTGTGAGTAATGCCCCTTTATTTGAAGGGGAAGTAGTTTAGCTGTTATTTTGGTGACTGAAGTCTTGATCTTGTGACTATTTGCATTTGCTTCTTCTTACATCTTGATATATTTGAAGTTGCTAAACCTGATCTCTTACTTCTGCAGTGGGGCGCTTAGAAGTCATGGATGTGGATTGAAGTCATTGGTTGCTTTGGGAGGCCTCAGTGTCTCATATCAAGGTGTTCAATAATGTAGCATCTTCATCTTTAAAAGTAGTTAGTTAAGTTGTAATGTGCTTTGTGGAGCTCCTTATATTTGTTTTTATCATTTCCGGGTAATACCAGGGACTGAACATCTGATTAGATGTGGCTGATTTTGCTTATGGAACCTTTTTTTGTACGACTATTCAGCTGTCTTTGCTTTAAATATTTTTACCTTCTACCAAGTTTTAATTGATTTACTCTTTCCAAATGAATGGCTGCGCTTGCTAAAAATTCGTTCATTAAGCTGAAATCGTCTTTAGATTGCCCAGTGTTGGTCTATTCATTAAAGAACTTTGGTTCAGTTTGTCTCTGACTTGCTTGAATATTGCTGCAAAGCTCTTAGTCCCTAGGGGTTTGAGGGATACTTGTATTGGGTCGGGTATAATCGAGCGCACAAAGAAGGTCGGGCTCATGCTGCAAGACCGAACTACTTCAAAACCAGGACCAGCGTTTCAGGAAGCAACGCCCGAAGTCAGGCGCTACTGGGTTCAGAACTGAGGCGATCGAGATAAGGCAATCGACGCCGGTCAAGGAAGGTGCATCTCATGACAAAAGGATCAGTTCCGTATAATGAGAAGACCGGATATCTCGTGGGTTCCTGATATCTCGGCGGGAGTCACGGTCTCAACCATCATAGACGTTAGGCCATTATTTTAGGGATATTTCATCCCATAATTAGAGGGATTTTATCTTGTAATCAGGTTTTTACCATATGTAGGGCTCTTCCCTTACCTATAAGAGGGGCATTTATCTTCATTGTAACACACAACATACACGACTGAAATATTAATTACTATTCCTATCTCTTATCAGAATTGTTTACTTCTTATTGCGTTTCATCCCATTACCGGCAATCTATTCAACTCCAACGGTTTGATCATTCTTCATTTACTTGAGTCAATCATTTGCCATTGTATTTTTCATTGTATTGAATTGTTTCACGTATCCTTAACGTCGAGAATAAATTCAATTGTTGCTCGAATTTTAGAGCAAACAGTTTGGCGCCCACCTTAGGGCCAAGGATAATAGTGAATTTTTGATACAAATTCTCTGCCACACACTATTTCACGCTTGCTCTTTGTGAACTTTCTGTTTTTCAGATTACGTAATCATGTCGCACTCACTTCCCATCAGCAACGAGCTTAACCACCAAGGCGAAAACAGTATTATGCCCGGAAAGGAGGTCCCGATTGACGCCAACTCTCATATGGTAGTCGACGCCGATCAGACCTCTGACCCATCGAACAGCGTTCGGGGGAACACCATTCAGAAATTCAACGTAATGGAGGAGATGAAATTAGCCTCAAAGTGATATTTGCCATGCTGCAAGCCCAGCAAGCGGCCATAACTCAATTACAAAGTCGCAGTCAAATACCAGACAGAGTCGAAGCCATTTCTTCTCGAAGGATAGCTCCACAAAATGAGCCGATCACAGCGCAACCGGATGAAAGCGGTTCGGGAGTAAACTCCGGAATCATGAAAATGCTCGAGGAGCTGACTAAACGGGTCGAGACGGGAGAAAAAAGGATCGAGGCCAACGATAAGAAGGTGGAGACGTACAATTCAAGGGTTGACCAGATTCCGGGGGCACCCCAAGTGCTGAAAGGTTTGGACTCAAAAAAGTTCGTACAAAAACCTTTCCCATCCAGCGCAGCTCCAAAGCCGATTCCAAAAAAGTTCCGCATGCCGGAAATCCCCAAATACAACGGGACTTCGAATCCAAATGAGCATGTGACGGCTACACTTGCGCTATAAAAAGGAACGATCTCAAAGACGACGAAATCGAGTCCATCCTTCTGAAGAAATTTGGAGAAACACTGTCCAAGGGAGCAATGACGTGGTATCATAACTTACCACCGAATTCCATCGATTCCTTTGCCATGCTCGCCGATACCTTCGTCAAAGCCCATGCGGGCGCTATCAAGGTCGAGACAAGGAAATCAGATTTGTTCAAAGTCAGACAGCGGGGCAATGAAATGTTAAGAGAGTTTGTATCGCGCTTTCAAATGGAGAGCATGGATCTGCCACCGGTCACTGATGATTGGGCCGTACAAGCCTTCACTCAAGGGCTCAATGCCCGAAGTTCAACGGCATCTCAACAACTCAAGCAGAGTTTGATTGAATACCCGGCTGTCACTTGGGCGGACATTCACAACCGGTACCAATCGAAGATCAGGGTAGAAGATGATCAGATCGGAGTCCCCTCGGGCTCCTCTTATCCTGTTAGAACTTATGACCGACCTCTAAGGGATAACTATCGAGAATCAAAGTTGAACCGAGATAGACACCGGCAATACCCAGGAGATCGAAGAGTCATCCCGAGGGGACACAGATCCCCGAGACTGGAAAGCAGGAACGATTCCAACCAGAGGAACCGAAGGCTGTTTGCCGAAAAATAACTTTGAAAGAACCGGTAACCATCGAGAAGCACATCGATTGTCCGAGTACAATTTTAATGTCGATTCGGCGACTCTTGTATCAGCCATCGGTCGCATTAAAGACACCAAATGGCCAAGGCCGTTGCAAACGGACCTGCCAAGAGAGATCCCAACCTCATATGTAAATATTATGGCATGCATGGACACAGAACGGAAGATTGTCGGCAGCTGAGAGAGGAAGTAGCTCGGTTGCTCGAAAACGGGCACCTTTGGGAGTTCTTAAGCGATCGAGCCAAAAACCACTATGAAAATAGAAACAGACCAGCAAGTCAAGAAGAGCCGCAACACACAATTAACATGATAATCGGGGGAGCGGATGCGCCCCAAGTACCGGTGTTGAAACGCACCAAAATATCTATTACTCGAGAAAAACGTACTCGGGACTACGCAGCAAAAGGGACTTTGTGTTTCAGCGACAGGGATATCGAAGGGCTTACACAACCTTATAATGATGCATTGGTGATATCAATGCTAGTACACAACACCCGAGTGAAACGTGTACTTATCGATCCCGGGAGCTCGGCCAACATAGTTCGGTCTTGGGTTATTGAACAACTGGGGCTGTCAAACCAGATTATCTCCAAGGTCCGGGTCCTCAACGGTTTTAACATGGCTTCAGAAACAATCAAGGGTGAAATAACACTAATGGTGAATATCGCGGGAACTATCAAGGCAACAAAATTTTGCGTGACTGAAGGCGATATGAGATATAACGCCTTGCTCGGAAGGCCTTGGATACACGACGTCAAAGCCGTACCTTCAACATTACATCAAATGCTGAAGTTTCCATCGGCTGAGGGGGTCGTCACCGTATATGGAGAACAACATGCTGCAAGGGAAATGTTCGCAGTGGAAGAGGCGGCGTCAAAACCTACTGTTCCTCCCTAGAAGGCCAAATAGCAATCAGAGAGGCCACCTTCAACAAACGGGGGTGAACAGGATCAGCTTGACGCCGATAGTTACGGGATACCCCGATCATTTATTGCTCCGGATGAGTCCGACTCAACCAAATCAACAATTGAAGAGCTCGAACAAATCTCAATCCGCAGCGACGCACCCGATCGAAAGGTATACCTGGGCTCGGGCTTAAACTCCGAGCTCAGGGCCAAACTAATTACTGTCCTTTCAGCTAATGAAAATTCCTTTGCTTGGTCCCATTTAGACATGACAGGCATACCGCCGGAAATAGCAATGCACAAGCTGAGCGTCAATCCGAAGTTCCGGCCGATCAAACAAAAGAGGAGACCTCAGTCCGAAGCTAAACAGGCCTTCATCAAAGACGAGGTAAATAAACTTTTAAATATAGGGTCCATTCGGGAGGTTAAGTATCCAGAACGGTTAGCTAACGTAGTTGTCGTCCCTAAAAAGGGAAACAAACTCAGTATGTGTATAGACTATAAAGACCTAAATAAAGCATGCCCCAAGGACTCTTTTCCCTTGCGCAACATCGATCGCATGATCGATGCGATCGCCGGCCACGAGACTCTTAGTTTTCTCGACGCCTACTCTGGGTATAACCAGATACAAATGGATAAGGATGACCAAGAAAAAACATCCTTCATCACCAAGTATGGCACCTATTGCTATAATGTGATACCTTTCGGGCTTAAAAATGCAGGGGCGACATACCAACGCCTAGTAAAATAAAATGTTCGAAAAACAACTAGGTAAAACAATGGAAGTTTTTATCGATGACATGTTGGTTAAGTCCCTGCGAGCAGAGGACCATTTAAGTCATTTGCAGGAAACGTTTGACGTTCTGAAGAAATACAACATGAAGTTGAATCCGGAGAAATGCGCATTCGGTGTAGGCTCAGGGAAGTTCCTTGGCTTTATGGTCTCAAATAGGGGAATAGAAATCAACCCCGATAAGATTAAGGCCATCGAGGATATAACGGTCATCGACAGCGTCAAGGCCGTGCAGAAATTGACTGGCCGGATAGCAGCATTGGACCGGTTCATAACGAGATCATCGGACAGGAGTCACCGGTTCTTCAATTTGCTAAAGAAGAAGAACGAATTCACGTGGGGGCCGGAATGCCAACATGCATTGGAGGAACTAAAAATGTATCTTTCTAGCCCTCCCTTACTACAGACACCGAAAGCAGGCGAGCAGTTATACCTTTACCTTGCCGTATCGGAGATAGCAGTAAGCGGGGTTCTGGTCCGAGAAGAATAAGGTACGCAATTTCCCATTTACTACATCAGTAGAATATTAGGAGAAGCCGAAACCAGGTATCCACACTTAGAAAAACTAGCACTCGCCTTATTGAGTGCCTCTAGAAAATGAAACCGTACTTTCAGTGTCACCCGATATGCGTGGTGACAACTTACCCACTTAGAAATATTATGCACAAACCTGAGTTTTCAGGTCGATTGGCCAAATGGGCCATCGAAATTAGTGGGTATGATATCGAATATCGACCTCGAACCTCGATAAAGTCTCAGGTACTGGCCGACTTTGTCGTCGATTTTACGCCGTCGCTCATCCCCGAAGATGAGAAAGAACTCATGATTAAATCGGGGACTCCTTCGGGAGTGTGGACTTTGTTCACAGACGGTGCCTCAAATTCAAAAGGGTCGGGGTTAGGTATCGTACTTAAACCCCCGACCGGGAATACGATTAGACAGTCTATTAAGACTATAAAACTGACTAACAATGAGGCCGAGTATGAGGCTATGATTGCAGGTCTAGACTTGGCCAAAAACCTGGGAGCGGAAGTAATCGAGGCCAAGTGCGATTCCCTCCTTGTTTTCAACCAAGTAAATAGAACATTCGAAGTCAGGGAATGGCGTATGCAAAGGTATGTGGATAAACTTCAGGTTACATTACACAGGTTTAAGGAATGGACCCTACAGCACATACCTCGAGAACAAAACAGCGAAGCTGATGCCCTCGCCAACTTAGGCTCGTCGGTCGAAGATGAAGAAATCGACTCTGAAAAAGTCGTGCAGTTGTTAAGGTCGGTGGTGGAAGAAGGTCATGCCAAGGTCAACTTAACAAGCTTGACCTGGGATTGGAGAAATAAGTACGTGGAGTATCTTAGCTCGGGTAAATTACCATCCGATCCCAAAGAATCGAGAGCGTTACGTGCAAAGGCGGCCCGATTTTGTTTGGCCGATGATGGGACATTGTACAGGAGGAAATTTGGTGGCCCTCTCGCCATATGCCTTGGGCCTAGAGACACCGAGTACATTCTAAAAGAAATACATGAAGGAGCTTGCGGCAACCATTCCGGTTCCGATTCGTTAGTTCGAAAAGTAATTCGGGCCGGCTATTACTGGAACAACATGGAGAAAGATGCAAAGGAGTTCGTACGCAAATGCAGTGGATGCCAAAGACATGCACCGATGATCCGCCAGCCCGCAGAAGCCCTACATTCGGTCATATCGCCATGGCCATTTATGAAGTGGGGGATAGACATTGTCGGTCCCCTCCCTCGAGCACCAGGTAAAGCTCAATTTATTCTTCTTATGACTGACTATTTTTCTAAGTGGGTGGAAGCACAGGCTTACGAGAAGATCAGGGAAAAAGAGGTGATTGACTTCATATGGGACCATATCATTTGCCGGTTCGGGATGCCCTCGGAAATCGTGTGCGATAATGGCAATAGTTCGTCGGCAGTAAAATAACAAAGTTCTTCGAAGATAATAAGATCAAGAGAATATTGTCGATTCCATATCACCCCAGTGGCAACGGTCAAGCAGAGTCGACCAACAAAACTATAATCCAAAACTTGAAGAAAAGGCTAGCTGATGCTAAAGGAAAATGGAGGGAAATGCTGCCCGAAGTCTTATGGGCGTACCGAACGACCGAGAAAACCAGTACCGGGGCCACCCCGTTTTTCTTAGTATATGGCACCGAAGCATTGATACTGGTCGAGGAGGGCGAACCAAGCATCAGGTTTCAACACGCTACCGAAGAGTCCAACCGAGAGGCTATGAATGTTAGTCTGGAACTCTTAGATGAAAAAAGGGAAGCCGCTCTAGTCCGATTGGCAGCTCAGAAACAAAAAATTGAGAGGTACTACAATCGGAGAACTCGTCTCCGATACTATAGCGCTGGGGACTTGGTACTTAGAAAAGTCACGCCCAATGCCCGAGACCCCAACGAAGGAAAATTGGGACCGAATTGGGAAGGTCCCTATACTGTATTAAAGGTCACCGGAAAAGGATCTTACAAGCTCGGGACTATGAATGGCAAGCAGTTGCCAAATAATTGGAATGTGAGCCACTTGAAGCGGTACTATTGTTAAGGTAATTTACTTCGTCTTTTTTCTTTTCATTTCGTTATTGGTACTGACGCATGCAGGATGGATCGATATCAAACGAGTAAGCACAAGGCATTAGGACTGAAAGCACGCGTTGCACTCTTTTTCCTTTCGACCGGTTTTGTCCCAAATTGGGTTTTACGGCAAGGTTTTTAATAAGGCAGCTATATGTCGTGCTAACATAGATCAGTCATTCATCGGAGTTCACTAATTTGGTGCTCAACCTTAAAGATGTTTTCATTTGCTTGCCTCGATTCCAAGGGGACTATATGAAGATTGCTAGGAACCAATGTAAGGGTCAAACGGTCAGTGGAACCGTGCCCAAATAGATCGATCTGCCCCCCTCCCCCCGTGTCAAGCAAAGATGTACAAGCATATTAATATTAACAAAGTTTTTTGACACCAACATTGTGTTTTTAAGCCCAATGGCTTCTTTGGTTATCTTCGCATTATCAATAATTGACGTCGTCAAAATATGCATATCAGATTCGAAGGGGAATAAGACCTAAAAAGGCAAAACCCGAAATCAATTAAATAGGCCAAGGCCATGTTGAGCTAATAAAACTTAAAAGGGAAGTGAGACCGATTCAGGCAACCCCAATTTATGAAAGGCTAAGGCCAAACTAAACTAAGATTCAGAGAAGATCGAAGTCTGCCAAAGCGAGACCTCAATTCTCCTAATTAAGGCCAAGGCCGAATTAAATTGAAAGGGATCCAAATTTTGCTAAGGCATGGTTCCGATTCATTCATGGTCGAGGGGGAGTGGGCAAAGCTCATTTAACCCGTTCCGAATTTGCGATAGGGCTAAGGCCGACGTTAACCAATTCAGTTAAATGACTGGTCGAGGTTATCTCAAGGAACGGATTCTAGTCAATCGATCCTAGCTAAGGCAGGAAATGACGAAACATGGAAAACGCGGAACAAAGCCAAGATAGAATAAAAGGTGTTTATATATATGATGATGGAATTCTTATATATATTCGGGCTACAAAATATCAAAACGACATCAAAACGGCATCAAAATAACATCAGTCCGAGCCATCTTCATCCTCTTCAGGGAAGGCTTTCTTCCTCATTTCGGCTTCGATCCTTGTTGCTTCAGCAATTTCGGAGGATAGATCGAAACCCCGGGCTTAGAGCTCCTCAAGAACGGAGAGGCGAGTCTGGCATTTAGTATATTCGACCAGCATCTTCGATTGCTCCTGGGCAACCTCGGCATCAGCTCTATATTGTGCTATCAAGTCTTCAGCATCGGCCTTGGTAGTAGCAATCTCCGACTTTGCTTCTTGCAGCTGGTTGACCAAAACCACCTGATCTTGGGTAAGCGACTCAACTTGGTGCTGCTGAGATTTGTTTTTCTTGACCAAAACTCTGATCCTCTCCCGCGCCTCTGAGGCTTGTTCTTCTAAGCGAGTTTGGAGCCTCTTTCTCCGAAGTCAGAGTCTCGACCGTGGCTTTCCACCCGCTTGCTTCAGCCTTAGCCTCATGCAGTTCAAATCAGAGCCGGTCTAACCGATTGGTCATTTGCCCCAGCTGGTCGACCTCTTTGCTGTGCTCCCTCCTTATGAAATCTAGCTCAGCCCGGAGGCTCGACATCTCGATTTCGAGCCGCTGATGTTGAGCCCGTTCTTGTGTCTTTCCTTCTTTGATTCAAAGGAACGCTTCATGGTGAAGCACCGAAGACTGTAAGGTATGTAAGTTAAAACAGTCAGTGCAAACTTAGAGTTAAGATATTGGGCATAAGATAAAACGAGTAAGGAAGCATACCCTGTTCGATGCCTGCTGAGCTTCATTGAACAAGCATGCCCAGTCCACTGCATTCATCGCGGCCTGGTCCTTATTGGTCACCAAGTAGTGGAAATAGCTTCCCACGCCTACCGGCGCACCCAATACTCGGGCATCCTCGGGGACGGCGAATGTTATCACTCTCTTCCGATCGGGG
>MCJB01050876.1:16059-33449 GCA_002018475.1 Nicotiana obtusifolia | reverse complement strand
TATATATATATATATATATATATATATATTATATTTTATTATATTATATTATATTATATTTGAAATTCAATGGATTTTGGAAGGCAAAGTTCCTCAATGTGAAAGTGATCGGTTTTTCACTTTTCAACATTTCATGCATTTCGAACAACATAAATTAGGTGGAACAGCACACAATATATGGACTAAAATATAGGATTGATTAACACCATTAATTAAAGGGTAAAATAAATAGTTTACCCATCGATCTTGCAGCAAAATCTCTATTATACACATCTTGTCCACGAATTTTTTTTTATACATTCAACCTTTTAAAAGTGTGTCTAAGACACATCATTTTTGTGCTTGATCAATTTTTCAAATAACGTGAAAGTCACGCCCTAATAGGGTCGTGACACGTGTCATTGACTTTAAAAAGAAAAAAAAAACATTAGAAATTACAATTAAAACACATCTTTTTCATCTTCCCATTTTCTATCTTAAGCACCATTGTTGCTGCCACCTAGTTGTTTATGAGAAAGTTTCCAACAACACCAAAATTCAACCACATCATCTAAGCAGCTAGCTGAAAATAATCGAGCAACAATTTGAGTTCAACAACCCAATAATCAACAAGACCCAATTAAATTTTCAAGCTTTTTTCGATACCACAACAATGGTGGATTATAGATTTTGAAATCACCAAACCTTCGGTACTACTGTTAAAGCTTTTAAATTTATCACAAATAAATGGTTTTCACATATTTGGACAATAAACCAACAAAAACTGTTCAATTTTAGATTTAAAATTTTATATTCTTTCCAAAATTCTATTTGGGGAAGAAGATGAGGGGGAGGGTGGTATGAGGAAGAAGACCAGAGGAGAGGGAGGGGAGACAAAAAATAGGATTTTTTGCGGGCTTCGCGCGCTTTTTTTGTGTGTACTGTCATAGGCGACTTTCCAGCCATGCCCCATGACCCCTTGGACGCGCCCCGTGGCGTCCTGGCAAGCCTCCCAACACCCAGCGCCACGGTCGACCCCGTGGTCTCGGTAACTCCAAGTGACAAGCACGCATGTGCCTTGTCGCATCACCGATAGCCATCACCAGCGCCCAGCCACAGGCAGATGCCGACAGCGCCGCGCACGCAGACCCTAATGTTAAAGACAAAGTTGCTGCAAACGGACTTGTAGAAGACTAAGTCGTTTTCATTGTAAATATAAAGTAGTTTTACTTTATTTTCTTTTAGTGTGCTTCTATAGCTTATTTAAGTTAAGTCATGTAACTTTAGTTTATCCTTTTTAAGCTTTATTAGGGGGAGATCAAGCAATCAAACTTATGAATTCTTTAAACCTTTAAATTTCTAGTTTTCAACAAATTATGATAAATCAATTTAGGGACTTTCGAATTCGATTCGAGCATACGCCCGAGTCCCAAGTCATAATACGGACCAATCGAGACCGTCAAAATACTAATCCGGATATGTTTACACAAAACATTGACCGTAGTCAACTCAAATGAGTTTTAAGACACGATTTCATATTTTTATCAATTTTCTCATAATAACCTTATGGATAAAGACACGGACTGCGCACGCAAATTGAGCAAGGTGAAACGGAACTATTTGAAGTCTCAAAACACAAAAACGAAAGATAAAACTATAAATGACCTATTGGGTCATCACATCATAACATATGATGCGTTAGTAAATAATAGATTAATGATGTATATCAACCAATCCTATTCATAGATTGTGCTAAGTGATTTACTTTGAGGGCTTTTTTGAAATATTAGCACCATTGTTATCTTGTCTTTTTCCTGTTAGTACCATTATCTTGTCTGTTTCCTTTGTAATCTTTGTCTTGTCTGATCAACTGACATTAAAAGATAAAGCATTTGGGCTCGATTGGCAGGAGGAGTAATTAATTTCAGAATTAAATTAGAGATAAATTTATTTTATATTTGTTCGAAATAAAATTACAATATAATTAATTTCAAAATATTTTATGATTGTAATGTTATATTTTTCGTATGGGAGGATGGAATAACAATTCCAAAATATATAACTAGTCCCGATTAATATGATGATCATAGATGACTTCGAGTTGATAGTAGGGTTGGAATTCCTGAGGCAAACCAACACCATGCCCGTACCGTCTGCAGACATGCTACTGATGATGGGAACTAACGGGGTCAAGCCCTGCATTATCCCGTGCATGCCCATAAAGATGGCCGCTGAAAATATCTTGGCCTTGCAGTTGAAGAAGGGGGTCAAAAAACATGAACCTACGTTCTTGGCCACCCTTTGCATTGAAGATACAGAACGCTCCTCGGGTCCTCTTCCTGCACCCGTGAAGGAGCTGCTACTGGAATTTGAAGACGTCATCCTACAAGACATTCCAAAGCGACTCCCGCCTAGGCGCACTGTGGACCATGATATTGAGTTGGTGCCGGGTGCGAAACCACCTGCCCTTTCATTGTAAATATAAAGTAGTTTTACTTCATTTTCTTTTAATGTGCTTTTATAGCTTATTTAGGTCAAGTCATGTAACTTTGGTTTATTTTTTTATGCATTATTGGGGAGGAGGGGGGGGGGGATCAAGCAATCAAAATTTCTAGCAAGCAAACAATTCTCTGTACTGGTGTCTCTCCCCCTCGACACCATGTTGCTTTTCTGTAATAGCTTTCATTAATGGAATCAAGCATTCTTTCATTCTTAATTCTCTTTTCTGCTCTCTCAGTTGCTCATGACATTGGTTTTCCCGTACGGCACAGTCTAGCGTATGGAGGGGATCTCAGTTGACGGACAGCAATCGTACTGACATCGATTGCTTAGCCTTACGTCGCCCCTTCCAAGGAATTTCAGGAAGACGCTGCGTAACAGTACACACGCAAGTGCTATCTAGTTAAAAGTAATGTGTCTTAGATATCTGTAGCCTACCCGAAATTCACCCGAGTTCCTCGGGTTCCAACCCAAACATGCACGCAAGAGTAATAACATCATACAGACTTGCTCGCGTGAAACATCACAATAACACCTAGAACCACGAATCGAACACCAAAACAAATGAAATTTTCAAAGAAACTTAAGAACTTTCAATTTCCCAATTGGATGTCCGAATCACGTGAAATCAACTCCATTTTGCACCAAATTTTGCAGACAAGTCATAAATACTGAAATGAACCAATACTAAGTTCCGGAACCGAAATCCGAACCCAATAGCAATAAAGTCAAACTACCGTCAAGCTTATGAATTCTTAAACCTTTAAATTTCTAGTTTTCAACAAATTATGATAAATCAAGTTAGGGACTTCCGAATTCAATTCCGAGCATACGCCCGAGTCCCAAGTCATAATACGGACCCATCGAGACCATCAAAACACTAATCCAGATCCATTTACACAAAACATTGACCGTAGTCAACTCAAATGAGTTTTAAGGCACCATTTCATATTTTTATCAATTTTCTCATAATAACCTTCTGGATAAAGATACGGACTGCGCACACAAATTAAGCAAGGTGAAATGAAACTATTCGAAGTCTCGAAACACAAAAACGAAAGGTAAAACTATAAATGACCTATTGGTCATCACATCATAACATATGATGCATTAGTAAATTAGAGATTAATGATGTATATCAACCAATCCTATTCATAGATTGTGCTAAGTGATTTACTTTGAGGGCTTTTTGAAATATTAGCACCATTATTATCTTGTCTTTTTCCTGTTAGTACCATTATCTTGTCTGTTTCCTTTGTAATCTTTGTCTTGTCTGATCAACTGACAATAAAAGATAAAGCATTTGGGCCTGATTGGCAGGAGGAGTAATTAATTTCAGAATTAAATTAGAGATAAATTTATTTTATATTTGATCGAAATAAAATAACAATATAATTAATTTCGAAATATTTTATGATTGTAGTGTTATTTTTTTTCGTATGGGAGGATGAAATAACAATTTTGAAATATATAACTAGTCCCGGTTAATCTTGGGATAACTTATTTTCCTACTAAACTATTTATTAGGTTCCAGCTACCAATTTAGCAAGAGTGTAAGCGGTGTTCTTTTAATCGTTATCAAGTCATTTAAAATATAATTAGAATAATATTTCATAATAAGTTTATCTAAGAAATAAAGTGTACAACCTACTATAATAAATAAAATTGCTCTGATATTTTTTTAAAAATAAATTATTTACATATTATGTTAAGTTAAAATTGTCTATGCAATAGAAGTTCGTTCATTAACATTGGCACATGAATGTCATGATCTGTGCAATTTGCATCACAAGTCAAAATATAATAATAGTGTGGCCTAATCACTTTTTAGCTCTAGTGATTAAAAAATAGTTGCTGCCATATAGTTTCAAATATAAATGAAACTCCAGAACAAAGGACGAAAAGTGATTATTATGAATTTGTCTGTCAAAATGCCACACATAAGTATATTAATATTAGAAGCTAAATGACAAAAAGGAAACAAATTGAGATGGTAAAGTGGATGTAAGTTTTAAGACATAAATAGTCAAAATTTAAGGAGAATTTTCAGAAACATGGTAGCAATAGCTACTTTACACATATGGCAATCAAATAATTATATCCTAGCAAATATCTTTAAACCATGTACCTATAATGTCACGACCCAAATTCCCAACCTGGTCGTGATGGCGCCTCTCGTGAAGACAAGGCCAGCCGATTCCACCATTATTTACTCAACTAGTTAAATAACAAGAGAATAATGTAAATATGGTTTGATAATAGTTAGTTGTGGAAAATACATAACGAACCATCCCAATTACAGCCCTTTGATCGGGGTGTCACAAAGTCATGAGCCACTAAAGAAATCCTAATAATAGAATAACTATCACAATATCTTCGGCACAATTTTTGATAAAAGTAGTAACAACAAGAGAAAGGAGACACGGGGCTGCGGACGCAAACAGCTACCTCGTGACCTCCGAAGCTCCGCCCTGGCAGTAGTAATCAACGCCTCTCAGCGGGACCGTTAACGCCTGAATCTGCACACATGGTGCAGGGAGTAATGTGAGTACTTCCAACTCAGTGAGTAATAAACGTAAATAATAACTGTAGGTAAGAAAACGTATAATGCACAATAAAACCTCATAAAAATGGTAACCAAGTGTAAAGTCAAGTAGAAAATCCTTTTAACGGGTAAAACATGTACATCTTTCAAGCAAATATTGGGAAGAAACAGAAAACACTTTAAAAACCGCCCCTCGGGCTCAATGTCATTCAAATGCCTGCCCCTTGGGCTTAACATCATTTAATACACATGCCCCTCGGGCTTAACATCATTAAAAATACATGAAAAACCTTTTCAAAATCCGGTTACCAGTTGTCATTGTTACCAACTGTAACCTACAGTTGTCATTGTTACCAACTGTATTATCTTTGGTTACCGGTTGTCATTGTTACCAACCGTAACCTACAGTTGTCATTGTTACCAACTGTATTATCTACCCATCTCCGGTTATCAGTTGTCATTGTTACCAACTGTAACCTACAGTTGTCATTGTTACCAACCTGTATTATTTATCATTACCGGTTGTCATTGTTACCAACCGTGACCTACAGTTGTCATTGTTACCAACTGGGCCATTATGATGGGTATCCTGCGCTCACTGTGGGTGGTTCAGACTTCCGGAAGGGGCTTTAGCGGCCCAAGCGCTATATCATATCTCGTGGTGGCGTGCCACCCGATCCATATATAACAATTATTTGAAAACATCATTTAGTTTTCCAAAACCAAATTCAAATAATGATTCAAAGCATTTTTAAATACCCTTGAAGGGTTTACATAACTGGCGTGAAGCCCCAAATATGATTTCAATAAACAAACAGTAATAAATTACCCCTGAAGGGTTTACATAATCGGCACAAAGCCCAAATACGGCTAAAAGCCCAAATCAATATATTATTAAATCAATTTCAAACAGTTATGTAGTAAAAATAATTAATCGGGACGGACCAAGTTCCAATCCCCATACATAAACAAACCCATGCTCTTCATCGAGCATGTATCTCACCTCAACACAACACTATGAGGTGCAATTCCGGGGTTTCGAACCCTCAGGACATCATTTACAAATATTACTCACCTCTAACCGGCTAAATCCTTAGCCCGCGACGCTCTTGCCCTTTGTATTGGCCTCCTCGTGCGTCGAATCTATTCAATTTCACAATCATTACGTTACATTAGGCTATGGGAACAAAACCCAAACGGAAATAATCGAGTTACTAAGAAATTCCCAATTTTAGCAAAACCCGAGCCCCGGGCCTACTTTTCAAAATTCAGAAGTTATTATCTAAACGTGTTCCTTGTCCCTTACGAGTTTACCCATATAAGATTTGTCGTATTTCGACTTCAAATCGACCTTAATCCCCAATTTCATATCTTCTTGAAATTGAGAAGAACCCTAGGTTCTTCTCTTTCACAATTTCGTGAATTTATGATGGGATTAAACATGAAAATCTTAATCTATGAGGGATTTTAGGGCATAGAATACTTACCCGTTGTTTTCCTTGAGGTTCCCTCTCTATTTGTTTCCAACCTCTCTTTAATCTTCCTCTTAAGAGCCCCCAAATGTTTAAGGTGTTGTAATCCTCCTTCCTTGCAAGATTAATCACGAAATCTACTTTGTAAGTGTGTTTGGGGTTGATTTCCTGTGGTTCTTTTATCTTTGCAACTGTTCTCTTTCGTGGGTTTTGTGCTTCGTATTCCAGAAGAGAGAAATGGACCCTAGGTCCTATTTAATTTGGGCAAAAGTCGGGAAAAGGGTGCTGAAAAGGTCAAATTCGCGACCCTTATGCTGATTTCCTTTCTTTCTTTTACAAAGATTACTCTAACTTTTTCATACGAAGTCCGATTTGGACGATTCTTTTTGCTACGGCTCCGTAATTTCACGACGGAGCTAATTCTTCAAACGAAATTGAATTTGGAGGTTGTTTACTAATTCTAATATCCATTACACCAGAAAGTATGAAGTTAACGCTTTATAAAGCGACGAATTAAGTCCCGTTAACCATTCAAAATTCACCCGAGACCCCCGGGACTTTATTCGGACATGCACACATGTTCTATAACATCATTCAAACTTGTTCCAATCTTTGGAACACTAAGATGAACATCGATTTATTAAATTTGTATTGAAACCAATTCTATGAACTTCAAGGATCCTCAATTCGATCCTTCGATCCGAACCCGACCAAACGATGTCCGAACGGTCTGAAAATTTGCACGCAAGTCCAAAATCACATAAGGAACCTACAACAACTTTCGGAATTTCATTCCGACTTCCAGATCAAAATTCGACCTATCGACCGGAAACTCGAACTTCCTCGATTCAAATTTAGTGTTATTCGAGGTCTATCAAATATGTTCCGGTCACTCGTCTAAGTCATATATTCTCTCCCGAAGCTAGTCGAGTCGTCGGAATTGAAATCCGAACCCTCTAACTCATAAGTCAATCCACGGTTGACTTTTGCGACTTAGACTTTCATAAATGAGACCATGTGTCTCATTTCTTTTCAATTCACTTCGAGTACATTTTACTCGACTTAATTTCACATAATATAAATAATGAAATGAATTCGGGGCAATAAAGTGAGTCATCACACGTAAATTATCAATTAACTCTTGCCCATATAACTGATCTGTCGTTGAGTCTTTCTTCATTAGTTTATCCCAAAAATTATTAAAATAAGTCCGGTTTAAACAAGGGACGTCTTCTTCGGTATAACCGACTTCTGGTACCCATTTATGAATCCATGGATAGAGAGTTTCAGAAAGAAATATATATAACCTATTTTTTTCTTGCCAACATATGTGATCTTGCTTGTATAAAGTATCCATATCAGGAGATACTTGAATTCGCTCATTGTATAGTTGCTTGATTACCGCTGGCAATATTTCAATCGTTGGACCATGGCATGACCACCAGTTTAAAAATCAATTTGGAATATTTTTTGAAAATACTTTGGCACAAATTTTTATAAACCAAGTATGCTTGTGCCTCTCATTATTATAAAATAAAATGTTATCAAAAGCCTGGATATAATCCCAGTAAATATAATTAAATCTTTTGTCTTCAAGTATCACTTGATGTTCTTTCATAGTGGAAGTTCCCCACTCTTCAGCAGATATAATCTGCTTAATGATGATCCTTGAGAAGTTAAAAACATTCTCTTCTGCGTTATAACTGCGAAAGTGCTGAATCTCTGCACTTCCTGAGCTTATCAGAATATTTTCGTATTACGTTCGGGTTTCATATGACTTACCCGGGAAATATAATTTCTCAATCAAATACCTTTGGAGTATCTTCCAAGGTTCGTTGTTCCACTGTAAATCGTGGTTCTCTAAAGGAAATATTATTTCCTTTTTTATCAATTTCTCATAACTCTATATATCATTAGAGTCTTCAGCTGCTACATTTACATAAGTATCACTATGCGTGGTTTTTTGCGAGGCTAAATATGCCTGCATATGCTCGTATAACGGGCTATTTTTTGGAATATCTTCCAAATTAATAGTGCTTGAGTATGATCCTCCTCTTTCTTGAGAAATCTTCTCATTTATTAATACTTTTCCCCCTCTTTATAGCACAGGGGATGGGGGTGTGTATGATCCCCGACCACCTCGGCCTCTATAATTGTTGTAATTTTCACGTCCTCTTCCCCTATCAGAGGAATTTTTGGACGGCCATTGATGACTCATCTGGCATATAAAGGAAGATATCTCGTTATTCGTTCTGTAAATATTCATAAGATAGAAAATCTAGAAGGGAATAAGCAACTTCCTTTTTATAATCAATTTTAAAATCAAATAGAGCTAATTGAGCTTGCCATCTTGCAAAAATATCATTTTTGGGGCATCATGTTTAAAATCTTTATTAAACATAAATTTCACTGCCTGTGCGTCAGTTCTTATTAAGAGTTTTTGATTATATAAGTCATCCAGAAATTTCAAAACACATTTAACAATTGTAAGCATTTCATGTGCCACAGTAGCATATTTTCTCTGTGTCTCGGTCCATTTAGCTGAATAGTATCGTATTAGATACTCTTTTTTGTCGTGAGGGTTAACCTGTTTTAAAATACCCCCAAAGCCAATATTAGAAGCATTGGCTTCTATAATCTTTTTCCATAAAGGATTAGCTAAAGCCAAACATGGAAGGGTAGCGACTTTCTTTGCTTGTTAACTATCTCAGTATGACTATCCGTCCAAGGATATTTATAATCCTTTTTTAATCTATTGTATAAGGGAGAAAGATATCGAGACATATTCTTATAAAAAGGAGATATATGATTTAAACTACCAAGAAATCTCTGTAGCTGAGTCCTATTGGTAATTATATCAGGAAATTTAGAAGCAAAATCTATAGTACGTTGAATAGGTGTGATTTTTTCCTGACAAATATAATGACCAAGAAAACGAATGTTAGTCTGAAATAAACTCATTTTCGGCTTTGATATAACTAAACCATTTTGAATGACAATATTTTTGAAAATGTCGAGATGCTTATAATGCAATTCAAGCGTTTTCTAATACACCAGAGTGTCATCTATATAGACAATAATAAAATCTATATAAAGATTGAAAATATCATTCATAATTTTTTGAAATTCTAAAGGAAATCATATAATTTTAATAAGTACTAGTTATATTTTATTATTTAATATACTGTGCGAAAATATAATATAATCTATACAAACCCAAAGAATACACATCATATAGTAATAAATAAATTATTTGTTCCTTATCTGTTCTTATTATCAAATTAGCAAGTAGTTAATACTATATATTTATTACTGTGAATTTTTATTAACTTGTCAATTGGTTTAATATTTTGATACTACTTCTCTTTTAATTTAACATAGATATATATTTTCTTACTTTTGAAATAATTTTTTTTAAAAACTTATGTTAAACTGTACAAAATTCTTCAATTATCTAAATTTATTGATAATTTTTTGAGTGTTATTTATAACATTGTCAAATAATTCAACCCATTCTCGTGATGAAGACAATGTTCAGAAATTAGGGTAAAGCATTAAGGCTTTTTGATAAGTCATTAAAGCTTAAAGCTTCTTAATGATTTACTAAGTCTTGCAGGAAATGACTAAATAGTGTGTCTATAGGATTACACATTTATAAATCACCTATGTAAGTGTGAAGTGCAAGCCGCTTCAAGGGGAATAAAAGTAAAGGCCATTCTCTAAGCACTCATGAAACCAGAGGTTGTTCATGTCTGAAACGAATACAACCGTGAGAACCATAGATTGTTAAGGGTTGATTGTGTGACTTATGTTATCTAGGTATACAATAAAGCTCAACAGTTCAAAGATATCAAATCTACCGATTGACCAAGTATATCCGATATAAGTTCACTACGGAAAGTTCAAAGGAAACCTACTTATCTAGATGCAATTAATCCTTGCATGTAAATCACACACCCGTCCATGCATTTCTTTGTCATAAGTCATTCACCATTCATGTGGGGGATTATTGGGATCAAAAGTTTGGTGAATAGGAAATGGAGGAAATAAATGTGAAGGGAAAGTGAGCTCCCTTATGCTTTGGATAAAACAATTGTCCCTCATCGGTGGTGGAAAGAAAACGGAATGTGCTTATATTGAGAAAGCACTTCTCTTGGTGTTAAATGGGTTGGAAAGAAAGTAAGCCTCGCGCCGTCGACGTCGTTGCTTGCTCGGCTCGGCTTCGGCATCGGCTTCGGATTTGGTCAAAGATCGATTGATTAATCTTTTTGGATAAAAATTCTTTAAATTATTTAATTAATTAACGAAAAACCCGTTTAAAAGTCAACCAGCATTGCGACCTGGTCCGTTTCTTTCCCGTATTATTGTAAATTTATTTTCCCAAAATATTTTAAACGAGAATTGTTCCCGCTTGTTTCAACAGCCATGACTGTTTCTGAAAGGTTGCAAACATTTCCGAAACAGCCAGAAAAAGGCTATAAATATGCCTTAATCCCATAATCTTTCCTTATGAAGTTTCCTCAACTTCTTCTCGTTCTTCTGCACAATTAAATTCCAATGTGGTTTACAACCTTCAATTGGTTCACTGTTTCACCGGTATTTTTGGTACCGATACTCTGGTGAGTTAAATCGTTCTATCTTGGGAGGATAATATTCCAACATCTCGGGTACTTGAGGGGAATAATTTTTTTAAGGACACACTATGCATTCAGCATGCTCGATTTTAGTCCGAAATATATTTACTGATTTCGATTTCTGATAATCTCCAATATACGCCTTATATCTGTTTTTCTTATTTCTGTTTTATGTTATAAAAATATATTGTTACGTAATATTATATTATAATAATACAGATTATTACCCTCATCATATGTGCTTCCGACAAAGTTGAAATGGTCTTTTATGCCTATTTAAAACTCTTGACTGATATGTCATTCATTTGTCATTCTTTATAAATTGGATATTATTTATGTAATATATTTTTTCTTCCAATCACTTTCACAATGTGCTTCCAGATATATTGAATTTGAAATGACTGTTTATAAAGATTTACACTACCGTTGTAATAAAACTATTTCACATTATGGTGTCGGATCGTGCAATACGCGATGAGTATAAACAAGTTAACTAAACAATTATGTAATCAAAATTGTATCACGTAAGCGTTTTTAACATTCAAAATGAGTAATGAGTTTTTCTCCTAAATATCCAGTATATTGATTAACAGTTATATATCCTTTAAAGTGATTTATCTTGCTCGTAAATCTTTTTGCGCGGATGTCGCGTTGTGTTTGCTCCAACTATAGTCTACAGTCCCCTGGCTTTCCCGCTAACTTATTCAAATAGAGACGAATTTAAGATTTAAGTTTTATGAGTTTAATCTTTAAGATTTTTAGTATTAAGCCCATTAACTTTTTAAAGTTGTGGGTTCAAATTGCTATTAATTGCAACATTAATGAATTCTTACATATAAATTTATGCTCCGATATCAAAAGTACTGGTTTAATTAAACCCGATGCCCATACATTGCATCCGCCTCCTCATTCAATTCAATTTCATCTAAAAGCCGAGATGGATTTCAAGCCACAGACATAAAAGCATAGGAGATGATATGTAGTTAATGGACTATAAAATTACAATCCTTAATACTTGATCCTCTTTCGGTTTCATACATGCTTGGTCGGGCTGCATCTTCGTAATGCCTATTATAGAAAGGGGGTTTTCCAAAAATTCAGGAGTAATTTGTGGATGGCCAAAGGGACATAATTGACTGTCTGACTGAGTAACTATTTGGTAAAAGATGACTTGATCAATTCAATAAGAGATGTGGCCTAAACTTACAATTTTGTGTGGATTATATATTTTTGAGTTCTAAACATCATTTCATTACCTATCTCACCTTACTACTTCCCAAACTAAACTTCCACCACCCACTTTTCTTCTTTAATTTCTTCTAAGCATACTCTCCTTCACTAGCAAATTTTAACACAATTCTCTAATCATTCGTTATTATTTTATAGGAATAATTAGCTTTTTTATATATTGTATTTTCTTCCATTCTTCTTTCTGAGAGAGAGCACGGAAATTTGGTTTCGTCCATCTCTCTCCCTTTTCCAAAAAATATTGGGATTAGACTTCTCACTGGCATCTATCTCCTCCTTTTTTATTCCTCATTTAGTTAACAGGGATTTCTCTAGCTGTTTTATCACATCTCCACATAAACTTTCAAGAGAGTAGAAACAAAAATAGGTCAGCCACTGTTATAAGATGTTTTGTTTCTTGTCATATGTTTTATTTGAATAAGTATATTTACACATCTTTTCAGCTGCAACAACAGTTGAGGTATGCAAGAAGGAAAAAGGAATAAATGCATTTTCTATGAAGTTATTTTCAAAAAATCTAGTCAGGAACAATTTATATTGCTATTATTATTGTTAGTTGCTTTTGTTTTTGTCGTCATTGTTTCCAAATTGTTGCTGTCATCATTTTTGTTGTCAACAATGTTATTGTTTTCATAATTCCCGTTGTTTTCATCACGTTTTTTATGTTGGTCACCAGTAGTATGTTATTGTTATTGTTATTGTAGTTAACTTATACGCATGCCCTATTTTGTAGTTTGAAGGCATGAACCGAGTTTGTTCGCCATATTTTGATCCTGATTTTGATAGCCTAGCTGAGAGGATAAATGGCCCAAAGTAAGTGATCAAAATAATTTTGTCAAAATTTCTGTTTGACAAAAATTCAATAGATTTAACTTAATTCTCCTCGTATATAGATGCCGAATTACTATTGACAATGAGAGCCTAGAGAATTGTACAGTAGTGAAGGTAACAAAATTTTTATTATTATAAAATTTCTCTTCGAGATGAAGAATAAATTGTTAATTTAAGGGGAAATGAAAGCAAAATAGTTTTAATTGTAACAAACCATTCGTATTACGTGCAGATTGATAGTGTAAATAAGCAAGGTCTTCTACTGGAAGTGGTGCAAGTGCTAACAGATATGAATTTCATTATATTGAAAGGCTATATTTCTTCAGATGCTGGATGGTTCATGGATGGTATTCGACATAATATACATTCACATTATTTCTGTTATTAATAACAAATTAATAGGATCTAACATGTTTCTTTTAAATGCTTGTTTTCAGTCTTTCATGTTAAAGATGAGCTCGGTAACAAAGTTACTGATCAGAGAGTTATCAACTATATTCAGCAGGTAATACAATCATACATAAAAGTTACAGCTAAAATCCCCTTTTTTGGCTGAAGACTCAAATCCTTATGTTTCGAACTAAACAATAATACACAATTAAATCCCATGGTTAGCGATATTAACTTTTAGAAGTTTTCACATTCTTTATTAATCATTGTACCAAATTAAACTATAACAAACAAAGAGTGTATAACCATGAGTATCTACTTTGCATATTTACTTCTCTATTTTAATATGTTGTGGTTGGTTATTTGTACTTTATCACTTAGGTTATCTAATTAGAATGACTAAACACAATTATTTATTATTAAAGGTCTATAGGTCGACTTATTGTTTAAATAACGTTGATAGATATAAATGTTATGCTCTCCTATTTATTAGCGTTGGTTTTATTTATAGTGCACTTACAATATAAATAATTTCTATACTATCAAATAAAGGTAACCTATTATAAAGATTACTCTTCATATTTAGTCGAATATGGCAACTTAGAAAATAGAGTAATAACCTACAATAACTACTTAAAATTACACCGCTAATACAAAAAATCATTAAACAATGTATATAATTTAATAACTCTTATCCACGTCCCTGATCGAAACAAACATCCAGGCTATTGGTGCAAATAGGGAGGGAATACACAAATCAAAGTCAGGAAGTAGAAATTTTTTGAAATGTGAATCTCCTCCTGAGCCTAGAGCTATTGAAATGACTGGAAGAGACAGACCAGGGTTATTTTCAGAGATATCAGCTGCCCTAGCTGATCTCCATTGTAACGTTGTGGAAGCACATGCATGGAGCCATAATGCACATTTAGCTTGCGTTGTTTACATTTCAGAAGAATCTACAGACACCCCTATCGACCACGATCGCTTGCTAGCAATCGAGGATCACCTAACCACTGTGCTCCGAGCAACAACCAATGAAGAAAGTGGAAATCAGCAAGAAGTGAAGACTGCTTATGGCCTTAATCCTGAAGGAGAAGGCACAGTGACCGATGTTGAACGTCGATTACATCAACTTATGCTTTCTGTTCGCGACTTTGAAAGCCCTAATTCAAAGCCTATAAGTTCTCCAAGAATGGGGTCTCCAAGATCTGACATTAATGATAAGGAAGAGAAAATGTTGAGTGTGCGCTTTGAGAATTGTGATGAGAAGGGATATTCAGTAGTTTCTATTCAGTGCAAGGACCGTAGGAGGCTCATGTTTGATACTGTTTGCACTCTTACGGATATGCAATATGTCATTTTCCATGCTTCCGTTGATTCTCGTGGAGGTTGTGCATTTCAGGTACTTCGCCTTCTTCTTTTGCTTGTTTGTTTTTTTTATTCTTTGGCACCTCATAATCATGGGTTCACTCTTCTTTTTATATTTCTCAAGTGTTGTTGTTTTAGGGGCGTTGACTGTTTATACGGACAAACTTTTTTAAATATCAAACAAACAAATTGGTCTCCGGATGTGTTTTATTTTTTAAACAAAGCAATGCCCAATACACACTTGATTCCATATTAACCCACAAAACTAAATTATGCTATCATTCTAGTCCTATTGTTTTTCATTATTTCCACTTATTTTTCACTCCCTGATAAAATACACATATTTTGTTAATTTCTACATCTTTTTTATTTTTTTTCTCTTCTCATTGCTAGGAAATGAAATTATTGTGATCGTATAGTACAAGTTGCGTTAGGAATATTGAAAAAATGTTCACATAGTGAAAGCGGAGATGAGAGTTTCAAAGTGATTTCCTTATAAATCTTGAGTCTTTCGAAAATAAAAATAAAAAACACCTTTAGACTTGTTCCATATGGATTGAGAAGTCATGTAGGCCACTTTTCGAGATATAGGTGTCTGTAATAGAAACAAGGTTGGTGTGACCTTGGCCTCTTAGAGATTAATCAGCCGTAGATAATAATGATTAGCGAAAATATAATACACAAAATATATATGCTGATGAAATATTTGACGTCACAGGAATATTTCATTAGGCATGTTGATGGATATGCAATGAGCACAGAGAGTGAGAAAGAAAGAGTAGTAAAATGCTTGGAAGCTGCTATAGAAAGAAGGGCTTGCGAGGTCTGCCTTTTCTTCAATATCATATAGTAATAGTTGGTTTAGTTTAACTCATAGCCAGTCCACTTCTTTCTGAGCATCATGTTTTTATTTGGTTATTTGACAGGGAATTCGATTAGAATTATGTGCCAACAATAGAGTAGGATTGCTCTCTGATATTACTCGGGTTCTTAGAGAGAATGGCCTAGCTGTTATTAGAGCAGATGTAGCAACAGAGGGAGGGAAGGCAAGACATACATTCTACATAAGAGACATTTCTGGTAATGATATCGACATGAAGTTTGTCAAGTCCATGAAGACTGAGATGGGCGAGATTGATGTTGCTGTGAATAACGAGACAACGAGGACAACAACAGCCACAGGCTCCATGACACGTGGAAGTTCTTTTCGATCTCTTGGGGATTTAATGAAATCTCAGTTTGAAAAGCTGTCCCACAACTTTGTTGCGATTTAGATGGTGTCACACTCTAGCCGGTTTAGCAATTAAATTATGTAAATTTCTAGCAGCATTTTGTTGTTTGATAGGTCATAGGTAGACATTGTACATATATATATAACCTGTCAGTTGAATCTATTATTGACATTTCAATTTGAAAACCCCAAATATATTATCTTTGAATAAAAGCTGGAAGTTTTACTTTACCGAGAAAAGAGTGGGAATATTGTTTTGTTTTGACCAAAAAAAGGAAAAGAAAAAATAAGAGAGACTATTTTGCATACCCTATACCACAAAACAGACTTCCGAACAACCAAATCATATTAACGACGACCAAAAAGGACCCATAAAGGACACTTACCTCTCGAAACACATTTGCAAACAATGCACGAGATTCAAAACATTAGAACAATCATTGAGTATTAATATTTTGATGATTAACAAAGTTTATTCAGAGGATATGCTTTAAGAATCAAGTACTCAACGTAGCTGCTTAACTGTTCTAAGAACTAGGTACTCAAGGTTGATTGTAACGACCGAACCGGTTGTCTTGAGCATTTGCATCCCGTTCAGTTGTTTGAGTCTTGAGCAGTTGCATACAATGCATTATGACTTGTGTGAATCGTTGATTTTATTTTCAGGTGATTCGGGATTGATTTGGAAATATATTTCTCAACTAGGAAACTTCAAGTTGGAAGAGTTGACCATGTTTGACTTACGTGTATTTGATCCCGGACCAGAGTTTTGATGGTTCCGTTAGGTCCGAATGGTAATTTTGGACTTAGGCATATGCCCGGATTTGCATTTGGATATTTCTAGAAGGTTTCGGCACTACTTGGCGAAAGTTGGCAATTTAAAGGTTTGGAATGTTCATAAGTTTGACCAGAGTTGACCTTGATGATATCGGGTTCCGATTATGGTTCCAGGAATTGGAATAGCTTTGTTATGTCATTTGGGACTTATCTGCAAAATTTGAGTTCATTCCGAGTTTATTTGATATGGTTCGGCATGAGTTTTGAAAGTTGAAAGTTCAAAAGTTTCTTAATTCGATTTGAAGTGTGATTCGTGGTTTTGATGGTGTTATGTGTGATTTGAGGCCTCAAGTAAGTCCGTATTGTGCTATGGGACTTATTGGTATGTTCGGACAGGGTCCCGGGGGGGGGGGGGG
>MCJB01050876.1:1815-16039 GCA_002018475.1 Nicotiana obtusifolia | reverse complement strand
GGGGGGGGGGGGAGAGGGGGACTCAGTGAGTTTTAGACGTAGTTCGGATCATTTCGAATGGTTGTTGTATTGTCGATTGCTGGTGTGTCTGCAGAGCATCGCGATCGCGAAGCCAGGCTTGCAATCGCGTAGAGGAATTCTAGAGCTGAGTAATTTTCTTCTTCACGTTTGCGTCGTCAGGAACGCGTTCGCATAGGTTTGTGTTGGTTACTATCTGAGTTCGTATATGAGGCATCACGTTCGCATAGAGCTAAACTGAGAGCTGGAACGTCTTCATCGTATTCGCGTAAGCTGCGTTGCAATCGCATAGTATAGATGTATTTGGTCATTGTGTCCGCTTGTGCAGTATCGCGAACGCATAGAGCATTTTTGGTGGCAGTTGTATTTGTTCTTCGTGATCGCGAAGGATATCAACGATTGCGATGGGTATTGCTGTTTAGTGATTATAAGTACTCTATTTCGAAGGTTTCTGACATTTTAACATAGTTTGAGCTATGGAGCTCGGATTTGCGATTTTGGAGGCTATTTTCACCACATGGATTGAGGTAAGTGTTTTGTACTCGGTATTGATTTTATGCCGTGATTGGATCTTCGTTTTGGCATTTGATTGATGATTTCAAAAGAGAAATTGGGGTTTTTGTGTAAACTTTCCTTAAGTGAAGTTTTGAGTTTTGAACATCAATTCGGAGTCGGAATTGAGTGAAATTAGTATGGTTGGACTTGTAATTGAATGGATTGTCGAATTTTATGAGTTTTATCAGGTTTCGTGGTGCGGTCCCAGGTCTGATTTTTTGGTTGTGTTTGAGTAAATGTGTAAAGATTTGACCTTTATCATTTGAGATTATTTTCCTAGGCATTATTTGATGAATTTGAGTTGTTTTTAGCTAGTTTCGAGCTGTTCGGAGGTTGTTACGCGCGGGATGTCATTTCTAGAGTATTGTTTGGCTTGCTTTGTATTGGATTTGGCTTGTTCGAGGTAAGTAACACTTCTAAACTTGGAATTGAGGGTATTTATCCCTATGAAACGTGTTGTTGGTGTTGTGTTGGGGTGACACACATACTAGGTGATGGGTGCATCGGCGTGCACCATGGTAAACATGAACCAGGTTGATTTCTGTACTATGTTTCTATCCACTCTTTTTTATCTGTGAAATTCCTATTTGTTAGAGTAATTGAGATGTGATTCATGCTAGATATCATGTTTAGGCTATGTGCTTATCCAGTTGAGACCTAATTAGGTTGTTTTTGTTGTTTTGAGTTATCTGCTTTAATTACAATTATATACTCAATCATGGTTCATCATTTGCATATCATATCTCAGTCTCTATTTTATCATTCACTATTACGTCACATGTTATCATTGTTTGGGTTGTGTGGTACGAGATTGTGAGCCCTTGAGACTTGAGAGATTGATGACTGAGGTGGGGTTGATAGCCGTGTTGTGAGTATTATTGTGGATCGGGCTGCACATTGTTGTAGACCATATTGGCTTTGTGGCTATTATTTATTATTATAGATCGGGCTGCACGCTGCAGCAGGCCTTATAGGCTTTTGATTAGCGCTTGGACAGGATCCACCCCTCCAGAGTCTGACATACCAGCAGTGAGTACAAACACTGTGTTATATATACACGTGCTTCGTTGAGGGGCTTATGATACAGGCACCCGGGTGATTTTTCACGTAAAAATTATTGTGTTTACTTTGTTATTTTTTTAATTTTTCTTGCGCTTAAGGAGTAAGGTAACGAACCAAGTTCTTTAGTAATCCATAAAGGCACTCAATCTAACAACTGGTATATCGTTGAAGTGCTCAGTTTTATCATCATGTGTGCACAACTTATTTTTATGAACTGTCACATACTTAGGATCCAGCTTATACAAAGATTTCTCATATCCAATTCCAGTCTTATTCCTGTTATGATTTTCTTTCAGCTAATTTAGCGCATCTGAGGACTTGTTCCACTTAGTGATACTGGTAAGTCATAATCAGCTTTGTTCATATTCTCTTCAAGTAATCTATTCTTTTCAGTTTTAACGTACAATTTTCTTTTGTCTTTTTTATTCCTTTTAAGAGAAATCTGAATCTCACTAATTAATTACTTATCTTTATTTAGTACTTCTTTTAATTTCATACTTTCAAGTTTGAGTGCTGCATTTTCAGTTTTAAGAACGTGAATTTGTTCCTTAAGATTTTTGATTTGGTTTTCAAGTTCATCATTATTATGTTCAAGACTTAAGGGTCTAGTTTAACACTTGAAAATATCATTACTAGAACTCACTAAAATCAAGGCTACGTCAAGAAAATCTGTTAAGAGTGACAAGGTGGTGATTCATGCTGCTACTAAGGAGGACACGCTTTCCAAACTTAAGCTCAGGCAAGGCAATATTGATCTTGACAAACACCCTCAGTTAACATGAATCCATAAGGCATAGCATGCTTAGGCTTGGAAGTGTCTGCAGCCCTTGCCATTTGCTAAGTCATCAGGCTAGGGAGATTGATAGCGCTACCTGTATCAAGTAGTTCCATCACAGCCATGTCAAACAGGGTAGCCTAATGCCTTCTCTCAGATCTCTGCAATATGCAGGAGTTCACAAAGTGAAACAGTAGCTTGTCAAAAGAAGTAATATCAGTCTTGTACACCTTCTAGGGAGAATCTAACTCAAACTTCTGAGAAAATTTCCCAGTGACCACAATTTCTGTGTCCACATCAATCTCTGTGGCTGGACACTTTTTCTTCAAGTAATTGTCAAAACCTAAAGAGAGAATATTTAATAGCATCCCAAGCTCTTTAGTATTAAAATCTCAAACCCCCTTACAAAACTCTTAACCTCTTTGCCATCAAATTGGAAGTTTGTATAGAACTCCCACCACATCAGGCGCACACACAGGAGGGAATGCCTTAAAAAACATGTGTCTCCATCCTTGTAGTTCAAAATTTTCAACTAACTGAGCCATACCTTTCTCATCAGTGTTTGGAAGAATCTTCCTGTTCAACATTTTTCTATTCTTGAATTCGGTAAGCTTGTCAACCACAACAGGAATAACCCTATTTTTCTTTCCTTTACTGGCTTTCATGGATGTGGTAGCTGCCCTGGTGGGTTTAACAACTTTCCTCTTTTGTGCTGGTGTCTTTTCTTGTAGAGTCGAGTTAGACTCATCCTCATTACCCAACTCAACTATAGGTTCAATAGTAGGAGCTTGCTTTCTTGACTTCTAGGCACCTCTAGACTCCTTAATGATCTGCTCATCAACAACCTTTTTTTTACTCATTGTGAGAGGAGTCCGAGAAGGAGGGGCACTACTTTTCTTGCAGGGATAACTGATTTTGTTGTTTTTCACAGGGGCCTTCTTTCTCTTCTTGCTAGTTCAGGCAGGAATAAATCATCCTCATCACTTCTACCCTCCTCATCTCCAGTAAAATGAGTTAACAAAGGCCTAGTTTATATAACCCTTTCCTCTCCACTTGCTTCTTCTGAAGGGGCTATTACACTATTCCCAATAGCCATAGAGCCTTCAGATTCCCCACTTGCATTCTCTTCTTCAGTTCAGTATTCTCACTTTCACTTCTCTTTTCTTCTTCCTCACCTTCACTCCTAGAGTCTCCTTCTTCCCTCATCCTCCGTTCAGCTGAAAGAGAGACCATCAGAAGCCTCTTTATTCACTGATTCTTTCTCACCTTCCCCCTCAACCATAGGTATGACATTTGTAGTATCTACCCTTTTCTTCGGAGTTACAGTGTCTGTTTCTAAAGTAGGTTCTTCTACTCGTGGTTTGTCACTTACGGGTGGAATAATTTCTAAGGTTGCAACTTCAATAGCAAAAACCAGAACATCTAACTTTGATGGAGGTAATTTTACCTGATTAGTAGTAATTGACACAGATTCCCCCTGAGCCATAGGTTTAGAGGTGTTTTTCGAAGCAGACACTAGTACATGGGAAGGTGGTTTTGGGGATGAAGGTCCAATAGAGGAGGGAATAGCGAGTGCAACAAGAGCAGGGGACAATGGTGCAGGTACAGTAAAGGGTATCGGTGGAGAGGGAACAAGTGTAGGTACAGGTTCACTAGTTGATTTTGCACTTTTCTTTGGTTTGGGCTTCTTGTTCTTCGCTTTGACTTTAGTCTTGGATGAGGATTTTGCTTTAGAGGGAGTTTTTCTTGATTTAGAAATGGTGATGAGAGAATGAAATTGATGAATGAACGAGAGAAATGTTTCTTGATTCTTGCTTACGGTTTGAGAGGAACAGTGAGGTCTAAGAGACGGATCACAAGATGGCTTTTAAAGAGGGTAGTCCTGATTTGACCGGAAGAAAGAGAGTAACTGAATTTGAGTTCCAACGGGACTCTAATAATGGTTACTTTTGACTATTAGACTGTTAGGAGAAATTAGACTCTAATTGCTCTATGATTCCCCCTTAATCCTTGACTATTTAACAAATAGGAGTGATGTTAACAAGATTAGATAATCTGAGTGTAGCAATAATTTCAGATACTAAGCCCTAATAAATTAAGACAAGATGGCATATACCCGAGTCAAAGAACCAACTCCTTACTCATTTCTGCAATAAAGCTTTAGCACTATAGATTAGCATCACAAGACATAGTTATCAGCTAGACTTTTCTAGGCGAGTTTGCGCGCTCAAGACAAAAGTGAGGCTGAATCAAACACATTATACTCGACTATCTACATCTAATTTTAAATTTCTATAGCCAATCATTGGGGTTCAACCTAGTTGGAAGTATTAATTAGACCTAGTTCCACTCTGTTCCTTTCAAAGTGATTCCTACTCAGAGATTTAGTAAACATATCAGCAATTTGGTCTTCAATTTTTACAGAAGTTAAATTGAGATATTTCCTTTTCAATATTGTCTCTGAGAAAGTGTTGTCTAATGTCAATGTGCTTGATTCTCTTATGTTAGAAGGGGTTTTTTAGCTATGTTTATGGCACTAGTGTTATCATAGAAAATAGGAGCACAATTAACAAAAATACCATAGTCCATTAGCTGTTGTCTTATCCACAACAACTGAGCACAACAAGATGCTGCTACCACGTATTCTGCTTCAGCTGTAGACAATGCCACTGAGTTCTGCTTCTTTGTTCCCCAAGACACCAGTAAAGAACCAAGAAAGTGTGCTTTTTCTAAAGTGCTTTTCATATCAATATGAAAACGTGCATAGTTAGCATCAGCATAACCAGCTAGATCAAAGTTGTACTCTCTAGGATACCACAAACATAGATCAGGAGTCCCTTTAAGATATTTGAGTATCCTTTTGACAACCTTCAGATGAGACTCTTTGGGATTTGCCTAAAATCTTGCACACAATCCCAAACTAAATATAATATCAGGCCTGCTTGCTGTGAGATACAACAGTGATCCAATCATTCCCTTATATAGCTTCTTCTCCACATTTTTTCCTTTTTCATCAAGGTCCAACTTTGTTGCAATGGAAATAAGAGTGTCTATGGACTTAGAAGAGTCCATGTTGAATTTATTTAGTAGTTCCTTGATGTATTTTTGCTGATGTATCATGGCTCCAATAGGTTTTTCTTGATTTACAACCCCAAGAAGAAGTTCAATTCACCTATCATGCTCGTTTCAAATTCATTCCCCATCATCTCAGTAAATTCCTTGCACATTGCTTCATTAGTAGCCCCAAAGATAATATCATCCACATATACTTGTACAATTAGAAGATTGTTGCCTTTATTCATTAGAAACAGCATGTTGTCCACCTTTCCTCTTACAATCAGAAGCTCTTGGAGCCTGTTTCAGTCCATAAAGGGCTTTGTCTAACTTGAACACATAGTGAGGAAATTATTCACTCTCAAACCTAGGAGATTGTTTAACAAACACTTCCTCCTTCAGGTAACCATTCAAAAATGTACTCTTTACATCCATTTGATACATGGTGCACTCTATGTGAGCAGCAAAAGCTATTAGCATTCTTATAGCTTTCTTTCTGGATACAAGTGTAAATGTTTCATCATAGTCAATTCCTTTTTCTTGATTATATCCCTGAATCACCAGTCTGGTCGTGTTCCTTGTGATATTTCCTTGCTCATCCAATTTGTTTCTGAATGCCCGTCTAGTACCTATGAAAGTTCTGTACTTGGGTCTTTGCACCAAGTGCCAGACCTTGATTCTTTCAAACTGATTCAGCTCATCTTGCATTTCTATAATCCAATTTGGATCCTTTAGAGCTTTCTTTATATTCTTAGGTTCAATATGTGAGAGGAATGCTGTAAGTGCACATAGGTTTCTCAGAGATGACCTGGCTTTGCTCACTAGCATTAGGATAAGAGATGATGTTCTTAAGGGGGTGTGAGCTTTGATGTTTCCATGGTCTAATCTGCATCCCCAGGGATGGTTCACCCAAGGAGTGACCCAAAGGACCAGTGTTAGTAGGTACAACTTCATCTGTCTAGATAGCAGTCAATTCTCTCTTCTTCTTATTCTTCCTGATCACTTTCAACTTCCCCAGGATCTCCTGATCCATTTTCATATTGGTGTTCAGGTTCATTAGAAGTTCCTTCATCAGTGAGTCCTATGTCATAACCTTCATCCTGCAGACCTTTCTTAGCCATTTTGTTAGATTCATCAAAAATAACATGAACATTTTCTTCTACGCACATAATTCTTTTATTAAATACTTTGTAAGCTTTACTATGTGATGAGTAGCCCAATAAAATTCCCTCATCACTTCTGTCAAAAAACATTCATAAGGCTTCTTTGCCGTTATTGTGCACAAAAGACTTGCATCCAAAGCTCTTAGGTGAGTGATGTTGAGCTTTCTCCCTTGAAGTAACTCATAGGGAGTTTTCTCAAGAATGGGTCTGACCATGCATCTGTTTAGCAAGTAATAAGCAGTATTGACTGCCTCAGCCCAAAAGCTCTTAGGCAGTCCTCTGGCAATCATTATGGTCCTGCCCATGTCTTCCAGATATCTATTCTTTCTTTCCACAACACCATCTTGTTGTGGAGTTCTAGGTGCAGAGAAGTTATGATCAATGACGTGTGTGCTATAGAACTCGAGGAATTTAGAATTTTCAAACTTAGTTCCATGGTCGGTTCTTATACTTAAACTATCACAGCCCAGTTTCTGTTGGATTATTCTAAAAAACACACAAAACATCAAAAGTTTCATCCTTGGATGCCAAAAAACAGTGTTCATGTGTACCTAGAAAAGTCATCTACAATGACAAATGCATACCTCTTGCCTCCTATGCTCCTCACTCTCATTGATCCACATAGGTCCATGTTAATGAGTTCCAGGGGTTTAGAGGTACTGACAACCTTTTTAGATTTAAAAGATGGCCTTACATGTTTTCGTTCTAACACAAGCATCACATACTTTGACTGAGGTGAACTCAACTTTTGGTAGTCCGAGGACTAGGTCTTTTGCTGTCAACTTACTGAGTTGAGATAGACTAGCATGTCTCCGTCTTCTATGCCATAACAGTGGGTAATCTTTCACTACACTTAAGCATGTGTGTTCACTTGAGGAAAATACATAATGGATATCTTGTAGACATTGTTGTGTCTCGTACCTTTTAACACAATTTTATCAGTATCAAGCTTAGGAGAGTGCAGATTTTCAAATTGAACATTACCTCATTTCCTATATCACACATTTGAGTAATTCTAAGAAGAGTATATTTAAGACCTACTATATAATACACATCTTTTATAGCATGAGAGAGTGACTTACCAACCTTACTAATACATGTTATCTGGCCCTTTTTCCCATTTCCAAATGACACACTCCCTCCTTAAAAGGCTGTGAGTGAGAGGGAGTTTTTCTTTTCTCTAGTCATATGTCTTGAGAATCCACTATGTAGATATCAGTCTTGATTGTTTTCTCTCACTTTAGCCTACACCAAAAATGACAAGTTAGTCTTGGGAACCTAGACAAGCTTGGGCCCCTTTTTATTTGAAAAAAGATGAGTTAGATCTCTTCTTGCCCAGAAGGGAAGAGGATTAATAGTTCTTTTCTTGTTGACCTTAATCCACTTAGTTTGGACAAGGGACTTGACTCTTGGTTCTTCTTCCTTCTTCATGTTTTTATCAAGACCAAAAGTGTTCTTAAACTGAGCATGAATTAAGGTAGGGCAAATATGTCTAAAGTGTCCTACCTTCCCATAATGAGTACACATCTTGTTATTAGAATTTACTACATACTTTGGATCAAATTGGGACTAGGTTTTCTACAGCAAGTTCCTAATTTGTTAGTGCTGCAATTTTCATTTAGCCAGTTTATTGCATCTGAGGATCTATGCCACTTACTTAGATAGATTATTTTTCTTTTTCAAGGTATTCTTGCAATACTTTATTCCTACATTCAGCATCACAATGATTATCTTTAACCTCTTTTAGTTCCTTTTAAAACTTATCTTGTAGATTACTCATTTTTCTTTTACCATGTGTATCAGGTAACTTCTCATTTTTAGAAGTGAGCTCAAGAACCTAGTTCTTAAGGTCTTTGACCTGTCCTTCAAGATCAACTTTGTCAGATTCAAGTTCTTTGAGGTTAAGTTTAACACATGAAAGTTTGCTTATTAGCTGATCATTTCCAGCACTCATCTTGTCCATCTCACTCATCATGGTCACTATTATGTCCACTAGCTATTTTTAGACATAGCATGAATATTTTCTTTCAAGTTAGAGATGCTTACCTAATTTGTTTCATCTTCAGTTCTGAATCACTTATGGCCGTCATCCATATCACTTTTTCTTCTATTTTGCTTTCTTCAATTATCATTAATGCAACTTCAAGGTTTTTATCTCCAAAATCAGCCTCCAAGGTCCTCCATGTATCATGAGCAGAGATGCAATAGGACACCTTGTAAAGAACATTTATGGGCAAACTTTTGTTGAGCAGTTCCTTTTCTTTAGCATTTTTTTGGATTCCTGAAGATCTTTATAAATTGGTGTTGCTCACATGGTCTCCTCATGGTCTAATTAATGAATTATGTCTTCACTTTACTCATGGGCAAGGTCGGGTAGAAAGCATGCAACTTGCTTGCTTGATTGGGTTATCTCGGTGGAGCACCAATCGTGCTCCACGAGGTCGGGGCGTGACACTCAATGCCTTTCTAGGAGATTTTGTGGCCAAGAATGATACTTTCGTCCATCATGAAGTGACATTTTCCCAGTTGAGCACAAGATTAGTCTCCTCAAATCTCTAAGTACTTGCCTAAGATTATCAAGGAAACTTTTGAATGAATCACCAACTACTGAGAAGTCATCCATGAATACCTCCAAGAAACCATCCACCATGTCCGAGGATATCGACATCATGCACCATTGATAGGTGGCTGGTTATTGCATAGCCAAAATGACATTCTACTAAAAGCAAAGGTACCATAAGGTCATGTGAATGTCGTCTTATATTGGTCCTCCAAGGCTATTTTGATTTGGTTGAAGCGGGAGTAACCATCAAGGAAGTAATAAAACGACCTCCCCACTAGCCGATCAAGCATTTGATCAATAAATGGCACAGGGAAATGGTCCTTGCTAGTGGCACTATTGATCTTCCATTAGTCCATGCATACTCTCCACCCAGTCATCGTCCTTGTTGGAATAAGTCCATTTTTATCATTTTGAATCACGGTTTTGCCTCCTTCTTGGCAAACATTGCACCAAACTCACCCAAGGACTATCCGCAATAGGGTAGACAACCCCGACATCCAATAATTTTATAATATCTTTCTTTACCATTTCTTGGGAGGGATTCAACCTCCTTTTACGCTCCATCCTAGGTTTTCTATTTACCTCAAGTTGGATTTTGTGCTCACAAATACCGGCGAGAATCCCTCGGATATCCTCTATCGTCCAACCAATGGCTCGTCTATGCTCCCTCAAGGTCTCCAATAATTGCTCAACATGTATATCATTTAACAAAGAAGAAACAATCATGGGTAGAGTTTCATTAGAGCCTAGAAATTTCTACATTAAGTGTAGGGTAGTGGCTTGATTTCAAGTTGTGGCGGCTCAATGATTGAAGTCTTGGCGGGAGGTGTAACTCTATTCTCCAAGTCAAGAGAAAGCTTCTTCCATTCATAAGTGTACGAACCAGACCCTTTTAATGCGTTCACCGTCTCCACATATCCTTCTATGTCCTTACCATCAAAATTCATCAAAATCGCTGCCAATGCCTCACCAAGGCATTCTTCTTCCCTATTTACCTCAACGGAATCTTCTACCACATCAACAACATCAAGTACCAAGATATTCTTGTATGCATTAGGCAATTTCATGCCCTTAATTTCTTGAAAGGTAAATTTTTTGTTATTAACCCAGAATTTAATCTCATTTCTTTTCGAGTCCATGATTGCTCTTCCGGTTGCAAGGAATGGTCTCCCTGAGTTGATAGGGATCTCTTTATCAACAGCACAATAAGGAATAACGATGTCAGTAGAGAGGAGAAACTTCCTCACTTTCACAAGCACATCGTCCACTATCCCCACCGTTCGCTTCACCGAACGCTCGGTCATTTGCAATCTCATACTCATAGGCCTAGGAATTTCAAATTCGTCTTGCTTGTATATAGCAAAAGGCATTAAGTTTATTATAGCCCCATTTTCATAAAGAGATCGTGCAAAGTCACGTAATCCAATAGTGCATGGAATGGTGAAGCTCTAGATCCTCTTTCTTTTGGACGGAGGTTGTTGAAAGGATGGAGCAAATACAGTGGGTGACATTCATTATTTCATTCTTGATAGTCTTCTTTTTTGTGATTAAATCCTTCAAGTATTTAGCAAAACCAGGCATCTCTTGAAAATCTTCCACAAATGGAATGTTCATCGATAATTTCTTTAAGATGTCATAGAACTTCTCGAAGTCATAGAATATGTTGAACTCCTCTTGTTTAACATATTCCACTTCGACCACCCGTTAACTCTCACATTGAAGTAGTTTCTCATTTCGAGTTGTAATGACCATGCAATGAGAGGTTTGGCCACCCCTATTACCCTCTGGGTTCGCAATGTATCACTTGGGAGTGTGCCCTTTTGTATTGGGGTTTGCTCTTTTGAAAGGTCTCTCCTTTCCAACTTTAACTTTTGAATAGATGCGGTGTAAGAACCCACAAGCTCAGTCATGTTATTCATTGAAGTGTCATACCTCTCTGGGTTTTGCAATACTCTCTCAAGCATGTTCTCCAACTTAGAATTACTTTGGTTGCTTCAAGAACTCTCCCTCTAATGTTGAGAGTTTGAGTATTGGCCTGGTGGAATATAGGGGTTTGCACTCTGATTTGCAATGTTATTGTTGTTGTTGTTTCTTCCTTGATTTAAAATACCTTGGTCGTTTCGCCATTGTTGGTATGCCTTGACCTTGTGGGTTAGGTCTCCATTGATGTTGTTGTCCCGACACTTGGTAGTTTTGTCTTTGATATCCTCCTTGTGAATTGTTAAAATAGTTTGCTTCTTCATATTGCATGGGAGGATTCTCTTGTTTATGGCCTTCTTAATGTTGATAATTGGCATTTGACATTAGTTGTACCTCATCCACAACATTCATGTTCTTTGTGTGGCTTTCCGTGAATAACTTTGTCAGAACATTGACATTGGTAGCAATCCCGTCAATCAATTGATCTCTTTCTTGATTTTCCTTGACAATGTTGGCCAAAGAAGGGGTACCATATGAGACTCCACCTGTGGTGTCGCACGAATGCTAAGCTTGGTTGTGTTCGGCCAACTTGTCAAGGATTTGAGTGACTCTTGCAAATGTTTTGTCCATGAACGATCATTAGCAGAATTGTTGGCTACGGATTGGTTCATAGGATCCAAACCCATGTAAAACATCTCCAACAAAATATTTTTCTAAAACCCATGATTCGGTGATCTCAACAAATACTGCTTGAATCTAACCCATGCTTCATGTAATTGTTCCACCGGTAATTGCTTGAAGAAGATAATTTTGTCCCGAAGTTCGGATTTAATGCTTTGTGGGAACCATTTTCCTTGGAAACACATGCACAAGTTCGGCCTAAGTGTGGATGGAGTTAGTAGGTGGACTATAAATCCATTGCCTTGCCTGTCCGGCTAGAGAATACTTGAACGCCCTCAATCTTAAGGCATCATCAGAAGCATGATTCTGCTTATGCATTGCATACGCACCCACAAAATTTTTGAGGTGTTGTGTTAGATCGTCGTCAGTGGCATTTCGGAAGAACCCCTCTTCCTTTAGCATTAGGTAGTGACTATGGTCCACTTTGAAGATAGTCGCGTCAACTCTAGGAGGGACAATGACATTTAAATCATCAACATATTCATCCATTTCTGCAAATACATTCTCTTGCTCGCCCATGCTTTCCTAATTACACCAAAAAAAAAAAAAAACAAGCAAAGTGTGATGGAAAAGAAAAAGACGTAAAGTAAAGCACACACTAGTTATGTTACACCCCATATATTCGTACGTAAAAGTATGTCGTAAGCAAACTGATGTAAGGTAAAAAAATGAGATCATCTTTGAAAAGTATCTTAAAGTAAGTTAATCATGTTACGTTGGAGACTACAAATAATTAAGATCATGAACAACAAGTACCAAGAGGGTTGGAAGGTACAGAAGCAAAACGAATTGAAGAAAATAAGTTTTGTCAAAAGTCGACAAGTTGGGAATGTCATAACCCGTACCTTTAGGGTGAGACTAGGGTTCTTAAGATAATAATAAGGTTATTTTATGAGTTATTTAGTCGTATTATTATCATGTGTTATGTTTGAAGTCAAGAGAGTTGTGGAACAAAAATGCTGAAATGTGGGTCTAATGTCACTGAGCTTTTCTCCAAAAATACTTAGCTTTATGGAGGGATCCAGTAATAAAATTGAAGATCTATGAGTCTAGTGTCTAACGCATTAAACATTTGTCAAATACGACATTGGAGTAGAGAGATATATGCATTTTTGCGAGACTGCGTGGACTTCATAGGTGACAAGTAGGCGTGTCACCTACTTGCTGAAATGAAAGGACCAAATATGTCAAAAAATTGGACTAGTTTGGGTTGGAAAAAGAACCATTTTAAGGGCTTATTTACTTCATGTATTACACTCACTATAGAGCAAAAAAATTAGAGATAAGCCCCTGCAAACGTCTCTCAGATATTCAATACAAAACCCTAAATAATTTTCTTTTTTTTTCAAGTTCTAGTTGGAGGAATACCTAAGGTTGAAGAACCAAGATAGGAACTGAGATATTCACCAAACAAGGTAAGTATAATGCTCACTTTCATCCATTATTTCTTCTGGAAAAGCATAGAAATTTGTTCTATAATTGTAAGAACTCACGGGATGGTGATCGGAGGCCGTGAATTCGAGTTATTCAACTTGTAGTGGACTGTTTTATGGGTTGTTTCGTGTTGTTGGATTGTGTGTTTTGCTACTTTTTTTTGGATTTTTGGTGAATAAAGGGTGTGTAGAAACACCACATAAAGGGTGGTGGGCTGCTCGTTCGTCATAACATTTTCGGGTTGTTTGACACTACTATGGTTGTCATTTTGTGTATGACGAGATTGGGGTGTGTTGGACTGTTTTATGGGTTGTTTCGTGTTGTTGGATTGTGTGTTTTGCTACTTTTTTTTGGATTTTTGGTGAATAAAGGGTGTGTAGAAACACCACATAAAGGGTGGTGGGCTGGTCGTTCGTCATAACATTTTCGGGTTGTTTGACACTACTATGGTTGTCATTTTGTGTATGACGAGATTGGGGTGTGTTGGGCTATTTTGTAGTATCTTGTGATGGATATTGTCACGACCCAAGCCGGAGGGCCGCGACTGGCACCGGACCCTACTCAACGGGTACCGGCGTACCCTTCATCTAACTTTCCTTATTATCTGTAAGGCTTGTCATATACATATAATCTCGAACAATAATTATAATGAACCGAGACGTCATGCCATGATACGAACATACTTATATACATAATATGGCCCATAAGGCTGCAATGCAAAACCATAAAATAAAATATATACGTTTGCCGACAAGGCAATTCAACTGTACATAAGCCAACCCATTACTTGTCTATGCATAAATTGACACTTGTCTATGAGCCTCTACAAAAACGTACATAATGCAACCTACGTCGGAACAGGGCCCCGACATGCCCATAATGCCTACAACAAAATGCATACCAAGACTGTGGCAAGTCCGAAGGATGGATCTCGCCAATATCTGCTGAACTGAGTAGCCTACTGTGGTGGGGAAGCCTCGTCTATCTGTCTGCCTGGAC
>MCJB01050875.1:0-39103 GCA_002018475.1 Nicotiana obtusifolia | reverse complement strand
ATGTGAACCCTTCAGGGGTAGTTGTCATTTTGTACTAAATCATATTTGGGCTTCGCGTCAGTTATGTGAACCCTTCAGGGGTAGTTGTCATTGTTTACTAAATCATATTTGGGCATCTTACCGGTTATGTGAACCCTTCAGGGGCATTTGTTATTGAATTGATTCATTTCATAAACTCAGTTTTCAAACTCAAATGATATTTTCAAATGATTTTTATTGGATCGGGTGGCACGCCGCCACGGAATGTAAATTGGATCGGGTGGCACGCCGCCACGGAATGTAAATTGGATCAGGTGGCACGCTGCCACGAGATGTAATATGCATGGATCGGGTGATATGCCGTCACGAGATATTGCGCTACTGAACCCCCCACAGTAAGCGCCGGGTACCCAGGGAACAGGTGGCACGCCGCCACGATAGTCATGACTTGCATTGCATTGCGTTGCATCGCATTGCATCTTTGGTTGTGTTGGTGTTGTTTCCATTTACTTCACGTTATTTATTTGAGATGTTACATGTTTTTACTGCTCCATCGTGGATTACTTAAGTCTTATGTGTTTCTTACTTTCAGTCATTATTTATATTTATTACTCACTGAGTTGGAAGTACTCACATTACTCCCTGCACCATGTGTGCAGATTCAGGCGTTATCGGTTCCGCCCCAAGGTACTGACTACTACTATTGTCAGGGTGGTGATTCGGAGATTACGAGGTAGCTGTTGGCGTTCGCAGCCCGTATCTCTTTTATTTTGTTGTTTCCACTTTCTTCAAACAATTATGCCAAAGATATTGTAATAGTTATTTTATTATTAGGATTTCATTAGTGGCTCATGGCTTTATGACACCCCGATCTGAGGGCTGTATTCGGGATGGTTCCTATATTTTTCCGCTAATTTCGGTTATTAAACCGTACTTATATTATTTTCGTATTATTTAACTGTTAAAAATAAAGTTCGTTTGGATTGGCTGGCCTTGTCTTCATGAGAGGCGCCATCACGACCGGGTTGGGATTTTGGGTCGTGACAGCTTGGTATCAGAGCCTAGGTTACATAGGTCTCACGAGTCATGAGCGGGTTTAGTAGAGGCTTGCGGATCGGTACGGAGACGTCTGTACTTATCTTCGAGAGGCTGCAGAACCTTTTAAGAAAAACTTCATATTCTTGATATCCTTATCGTGCGGTTTGATTTTATTGAGGCTTATGCCTTTATTTCCTTCCTGCTCAATCTTATGCGGCGCGAAGCGCTTATTATCAATTGGGAGTCGAAGAGTTGTAGTGGTACTACTGACGTGGTGCTAGATGCGTGTTAGGACAGGCTATTATCGCTATCTTGTGGAAGGATGTTCTTCTGTGCCAGCTTAATATCTGTATCTTCTATGGTTTAGAGACCGTGCACGAATTGCTACGATGTCTATGCGTTGTTGTCATACAATGATGGTGAAATGGTAGAGTGCTTATATATGGAACGCGACAGTGAATGACTCGAAAGGAGGATTTCTCAGTGTATGATTTAGAGGTTCAGCATTTAATTCTAGCGAAGGAAAGGCAGTCGGACTATAGATGTCCATGTTTGGTTGATGAATTAACAAGACTGGATACTTTCAAGCATGATGGAATTTTCAATGTGATGCAGTGTCGTCGTCCTTGTTTGAACGCATTATGGTTCGTTGGTGTTACGGGCTTCTTGGATTTTGCCTTCGGGCATGGTGTTGTGAAATGGTGCCTGAGGGGTGGTTGCCAGGGATAGCTGTATGCAGCGGTTCAAAATCAAATTATTATTTCTAATGTGGATGGCTCGAGAAAGATGATCTTCGAAGAGGCTTAGAGTCGGTAACATTTTATTGGTTCGGGTGCTACAGAGATGGATTTCGATTTGATACAACACGTGAGCAGCGAAGTATGAGGAACGACATGGAAGGAAGTGTTTCGCGGTGGTTGAAGTACTAGCAGGCCAAGTATGAGAAGCAGAGGTTGAAAAGTTGCTTAAAGAAGATGGTTTAACCGAAATAAGAGTGACAGATTAGCATATGGATTCTGTGGTAGGATAGCCGCGTGCCTTGAGAAAGTGTAGAATGGTTTGGGAATCATGATGGAAGGTGATTTGGACTACGTATTTTATTTGGAGTGATGGTTGTTGTACGAAAAAAAAAAAGATCGAATATGGCAGAAAGGAGTTTGTTTGAGATGAATAGTGGTGTGAAGATCTGATTATCGTTTCAGGTGCAATATGACTTGAGTTCGTAAAGTATTGTTGAACTTTCAGTTGATGCCAATAGGGAAGGAGCAGACTTATACAGCTGGTGGGCGAGCATGAGCTCAAGAGAATTTGCTGATTACAGGGTAGTTGTACCCTATGCAGCGTCGTTAGAAGATGTCGGTAAGGAATTCCACAGGTGGGTATCTCCTGTGAGCAGGTTAGCGGTGGCATGATGTTGATGAAGCTTCTGCGAGGTATATTACTTGCTACCCAGTAAGAGGTCGAGTGCGCGACTATGACTTGTGATCCAGGATGTTCATGAAAAGCTCAACAAAGACTTCGAGAAGTCTGTCGGGTTAATGGTGCGAGATCATGGTAATTGAGGAGGAGGAATCGTCGTGGGCCTTACATTATGTGACGGTGGCTTAGAGCTAAGTGGGGGGAGCCCCACCGTTTACAATTGGATCGCGTGGTTGTCTGCTCGTGTGGTTTCTGGTTATCGGTACGTTTGCGGTGTATTTATGACTAAGAAAAGGAAATATTAGGGGTAATTCAGCAAAGAACTAGATGGGCTTGTGCTATATTCGGCGTTTTCGATGAATGTTCAGGTTTTTGGGAAGACTCGGAGCTTGTGTTTTGTGGACGTGATGTACATGGAAAAGAGCACAGTCGGTTATCTTCGGGACTAGGTCAGAGTGATTGACCCTCGATAACGGTCCTAGTGGATTCAAGAATTAAAATGCAGTGCCTAAGGATTTTGGGTTCGATGTGTGGTTAAGGATTGAGTCTTCACAGTGGGTTGCGAACGAAACTTGGAATATTCTATGTTAACATCGGGTATACGGTGCAGTATTGGAGAAGAGAAAGAGATAGCTTCGGATTTGCAGAAGGTCTTGCAAAATGGGTGTACCAGTTTGAGATAATATTGAGCATATAAGGAGGGTATGAGATGGTTCATGAGTATTGAGACGATGTGGTCTCGCAATTCGGGCCACTCGAAGTGAATGCGAGTTGAGTTCACTATGTTGTGAATGGAGCTATAATATTTCTAAGTCAGGTCAAGAGTAAATTGAAAGAAATTGGGTTGGTTAGCAATGGCTTAATCGGTGTGATGGTGGCAATGATTAGTTCCTTCGGCGTGTGAAGTTTTACATGTGGTATGTGGTTGTACGTGCAGGTCCGATAGCCACCATGACTTGATTGATTTGGGAGATATTTCTTCGAATGGCCTTTTTGTGTGAATGGACTCCGGAAGAGTCATGATGGTTTACACCACAACTTCAGGTTTGTATTTTCTGTGGTTATGGGAATTTAGTTGCATGTGCCATAGTTATTCTGAAATGAGTTGAGTGAAAGTGGTTCTAGCCAATGAAGTATTCATTCTACTAATAGTTCAGGGGTTATGAGAAATTCTTTTAATCTCACGTAATGGTATCATGTTTGGATCGGTAGGTGGCTACGAGCTACTACACGTCTCTTTCATCGTGGCAGTATTGCGAGATTTGGAACGGGATTTATATGCGTCATGCGATGTGTTGCGGGCACCAGATTCCTGAAATTCCAGTTATTGTGGTCGGAGGATGTTACTATGGGCAATCGACTTATATGGTGAGTTGTGAATTTGCACTCGACTATTGTGTTTATCCCTGTTGGGATATTTTGATAGTCTTAGCCGTGTCTAACATTTTTGTTTTGTACACTAATTGAGGGCTATGAGTCCAAAAGTGACTTTCTGTTACTCACTACAGTGGGTTTTGATATAATTTCAGGATAACTGATTAGAGCTTTATGAATTATATGCCCTACCGGTATGGAGTTCATTATGTGTCGTGATTTCGATTAAAGGAAATTAATTTTAAAGGAGAAATGGATAGATTTCGGTTGGCACGATGTGCATATTACTTATGATTCAGAGTTGAGGACGAGATCCTCCCATTTTTAATATAATGTAAAAAGCTTAATTGGGCTATGAGCCGCGGTGGAAGTTATATAAGGACGAGATCCTTGTGATGAAAATCTATGTGTTTTAAATTCTCCCTCTGTTAAATTAAATTTGTACTATAGTACTGATAGGGAGTCATGCCTGTTAGGCTTATTTGATAATTCTTCTATGTATTTCTGTGCACATTTAGCCATATTTGTGCTGTAATTATTGAGTTTTAGCCTACAACGGGAGTGCTTAGGTGGCGTTAAATGTGACTCGTTAATTCGAGTAAATAATTATGAGGTCTTCATGCCTTGTGAATTTCTGTCAGAGTTGTGAAAGTTTGAAACGAGGTTTTGGTTAATATGAGGTTAATTGACGATGCTATTATGAACAGCTATTATAATCAGAGACGTGGTTATGGGCATACATATGATAGGCGCGTAAGCACGAGTTGCTACAGCCGGTTGAGACTAACACGCTGTGTTGAATAATTGGGCTATGAGAAATTTGGCTTTGAAGTTTACAAATGTGGATAAAAGAAATAATAATCAATTGAGATGGTGTTGTCGGATCCATGTCAAATTTAAGATGACGTGGAATCACCCGCGAGTGCGTATAATAATGCACTTAGAAATTTAAGGTCCACGGAATAACTCTTGGCACATTCGAGGACGAACGTTTGTTTAAGTGGGGGAGAATGTGACGACCCGCCTTGTTATCTCGTGAGTTACCGCTCCGTTTTCCCCATTTCTGTTTTATTATGCTTCGCTATCGTATTTTATGTAATTACGTTGAATGGTTTGCGTTCGGAGTAGATTTGGTAAGAAATGAAACACTTAGTCTCTTTCAAGAATGTTTAAGTTGTAAAAAGTCAACCGGATGTTGACTTATGCGTTAGAGGGCTTGGATGTGAATTCCGACGATTCGATTAGTTTTGGAAGATGATTTATGACTTAGGAGTGTGATCGGAATTGGTTTTGGAGGTCCCGTGTAGAATTAGGCTTGAATTGGTGGAGTTAGTATTTTGGCGATTTCCGGTTGTTAGGCAAGATTTTGATCCGAGGGTCGGAATGGAATTCCGAGAGTTGCTATAGCTTCGCATGGTGATTTCGGACTTAGGCGTATGTCCGGATTTGAAATTGGAAGTCCGTAGGACAATTCAACGCATTTTGGCGAATGTTGGAAAATAGAAGATTTTTGGAAAGTTTGACCGAGGGGTTGACTTTTTGATATCGGGGTCGGAATCTAGTTTTGAAAAAGTTTATAGGTCCGTTATGTCATTTATGACTTGTGTGCAAAATTTGAGGTCAATCGGACTCGATTTGATAGGTTTCGGCATCGAATGTAGAAGTTGGAATTTATTAGTTTCATTAGGCTTGAATTGGGGTATGATTCGTGTTTTTAACATTGTTGGATGTGATTTAAGGCCTCGACTAAGTCCGTAATATGGTTTAGGACTTGTTGGTATATCCGGACGGGGTCCCGAATGGCTCGGGTGAGTTTTGGGTAGTTAAACGGACTATTTCATCTTTGGAAAAGATAAAAAAAAATTGCAGAAAAAAACTGGTGCGTGTAGTCCCGTTTGGAAGCTCATATGTTGAAATCTATAAGGAATCAGAAAAATTGCAAAACATGAAAGTTATAGCCCTTTGAATCTAGTTTCCAGAATGATAAACCATCTATCATTTGGACATATATACAGAAAGTTACAATAGATTAAAGTTGACTGGTAATGCTGTTGATTTCCAGGCAGTGTGCATGGCAGAAATTTCTGCTGCACGAGACCGACTTTGGAAGCTTATATCTCATAATTTATAAAGAATTTGGAGATGATCCAAAAATAAAAGATGTATACCTTGTATTCTAGTTTCCAGAAAGTTAAACTATTCATAATTTGGATATTCTATGAGAACTTGATGATTGATCGAAGTTGGCTGGTGGAGCAGTTTTGACAGAATTTCTTGATGCACTTTAGAAGCTCATATCTCGGAATATATAACGAGTTATGTAGTGTACTACCTATCAAATGAAAGATCTTCGAGTCTAGTTTATAAATATTCAAACCGTTTCTCATTTGGATATTGTTACAAGGAGTTATGAGCATTTTAATAGAAGGTGTACAGCAAGGGAATAATGATAAGAGGATGTACAACCTGCACAGCGCAAGTACAACTCCATGAAGCCTGGGCAGAATGTTTTAAGCCTTATTTTGTCCGCGATTTTGGGTATATTTTCACCCATAGTTGGCCATTTTTGGAGGTTCTTGAAGGAAATTAACGAGGGATTCAAGGAGAATCGATTGGAGGTAAGAATTTTGGATCTAAAACTCGTTTATATTGTGAAATCCACCTAGAAAATCATTGAAGTCTTGCTAAAAATGGAAGAAATAGGGCTTGGGATTTTAAAATTTTAATTGGGTATTTGGAGGACCATTTGGGGCCGGATTTGAGAACTTTTGGTATGTACGAACTCGTGGGGAGATAAAGAACCCGTTGATGTGAAAATTTTTGAACTTCGAGAAGTGGGCTTGGGGCTCGGGTTTTGCTAATTTCGGGATTTCTTGGTATTTTTGATTGTTTTTGCTTGGGTTTTGTTCCCTCAACATATTATGACATATTTGTTCTGAATTTGGATAGATTTGACGCACGTGAAGGCCAATTTGAAGGGCAAAGGCATCGTGGGCTAAGAATTTAGCCGGTTTGAGGTGAGTAATGTTTGTAAATGATGTTCTGAGGGTTTGAAACCCCGGATTGCACATTGTAATTGTCACGACCCCAAATCTCCCATCCTCGGGAGTCGTGATGGCGCCTACTAATGGGAGCTAGGCCAGCCAATAATGAACTTCATTAATATAATTAAAATGTCATTCATAAATTCACAACCAAATTAAATACAAAATGCGGAATTTCTTTATACATAGTACTTTCTTTACAAAATCTACCCAAGAACTGGTGACACAGTATTCACAGACAGACTAAGAATACTACATACAATAGTCTCGAAAGAAATATCAAAAGCACCATTTCCGAACTACATGGAAATAGAGACAAAAGGATGAACAGATGACGCCAAGATCTGCGAACGGCTGCAGTACTACCTTGGGTCGCCTGGGTGATCACGCAAAAACTTGATGTCCGTCTTACTTACTGTCCGACACCTGCTGCGCCGGTATCTGCACAAAAGTGCAGAGTGTAGTATCAGCACAACCGACCCCATGTGCTGGTAAGTGCCTGGCCTAACCTCGGCGAGGTAGTGACGAGGCTAGACCGGACTCCAGATAATCCTGTTAAACTTAAACATATATGCAACTACAACAGATAATAAAAGTGCATCAATAAAATAAANATTGAAAGTCCGTAGAACAATTCAACGTATTTTGGCGAATGTTGGAAAATGGAAGATTTTTGGAAAGTTTGACCGAGGAGTTGACTTTTTGATATCAGGGTCGGAATCCAGTTCTGAAAATTTTCATAGGTCCGTTATGTCGTATATGACTTGTGCGCAAAATTTTAGGTCAATCGGACTCGATTTGATAGGTTTCGGCATCGAATGTAGAAGTTGGAAATTATTAGTTTCATTAGGCTTGAATTGGGGTATGATTCGTGTATTTAGCATTGTTGGATGTGATTTAAGGTCTCGACTAAGTCCGTAATATGTTTTAGGACTTGTTGGTATATCCGAACGGGGTCCCGAATGACTCGGGTGAGTTTTGGGTGGTTAAACGGACTATTTCACCTTTGGAAAAGATGAAAAAAATTGCAGAAGAACTGCAGAAAAACTAGTGCAAGCAGTCCTGTTTGGAAGCTCATATCTTGTAATCTATAAGGAATCAGAAAATGTACAAAACATGAAAGTTGTAGCCCTTTGAATCTAGTTTTCAAAAAGATAAACCATCTATCATTTGGACATATATACAGAAAGTTACGATAGATTAAAGTTGGCTGGTACTGCTATTTTCCAGACTGTTGATGGCAGAAATATAAGGACCGAAAATGGTCATTTTTTTCATTTCATTTTGGATTTTTGGAGCAAGGTTCTTGGGCGATTTTTGAGGATTTCTTCATAGCTTCGACTGGGTAAGTGTCGGGTTCTGAGATATGGGCCCCACGGGCGAATTTAAGTGCAAATTTCGGATTTTAATTGGAAAAATTAGTATTCATATGGAATTTATTCCTATAAATTGTATTGACTTAATCGAATTAATTGTGACGTATTCGTTACGATTTTGGGTAGATTCAACGCGCGTGGAGGCAAATTTGAAGGGCAAAGGCGTCGCGGGTTAAGGATTTAGCCAGTTTGAGGTGAGTAATGCTTGTAAATGATGTCCTGAGGGTTTGAAACCCCAGATTTGCACATCGTAGTGCTATATTGTGTCGTTTTATACTAGGGATTGGGACTTGGTCCATCCCGAACGAGGATTTTACTACGTATTGATTGAAACTTATTGATAACATCATATTTGGGCATCTCGCCGGTTATGTGAACCCTTCAGGGATATTTGTCATTGTTTACTAAATCATATTTGGGCATCTCGCCGGTTGTGTGAACCCTTCAGGGGTATTTATCACTGTTTACTCAAATCATATTTTGGCTTTGCGTCGGTTATGTGAACCCTTCAGGGGTATTTATCACTTTTTACTGAAATCATATTTGGGCTTCGTTCCGGTTATGTATACCCTTCAGGGGTATTTGTCACAGATTTGAATCATTATTTGAACTCAGTTTTGAAAATTAAATGATGTTTTCAAATGATTTTGAAATGGATCGGGTGGCATGCCGCCACGGATATGATGTAAATGGATCGGGTGGCACGCCGCCACGGTATTTGATTTTTAATGGATCGGGTGGCACGCCGCCACGGGATTTGATTTTTAATGGATCGGGTGGCACGCCGCCACGGGATTTGATTTTAATGGATTAGGTGGCACGCCGCCACAAGATGTAATGTGCATGGATCAGGTGACACGCCGTCACGAGATATTGCGCTACTGAACCCCCCACAGTAAGCGCCGGGTACCCAGGGAACGGGTGGCATGCCGCCACGATAGTCATGACTTGCATTACATTGCATTGCATTGCATTTTTGGTTGTGTTGGTGTTGTTTCCATTTACTTCGTGTTATCTATTTGAGACGTTACATGTTTTTATTGTTCCATCGTGGATTGTTCTAAGTCTTATGTGTTTTCTTACCTTTTGTCATTATTTATATGTATTACTCACTGAGTTGGAAGTACTCACATTACTCCCTGCACCATGTGTGCAGATTCAGGCGTTATCGGTACCGCTCCGAGGTATTGACTACTATTGTTAGAGCGGTGATTCAGAGGCTACGAGTTAGCTATTGGTGTCCGCAACCTCGTATCTCTTTCATATTGTTGTTTACATTCCTTCAAACAGTCATGCCAAAGATATTGTAATAGTTATTTTATTATGAGGATTTCATTAGTGGCTCATGACTTTGTGACACCCCGGTTTGGGCTGTAGTCGGGATGGTTCACTATATTTTTCCGCTAATTCTTGTTTTTAAACTATACTTATATTATTTTCGTGTTGCTAACTGTTTAAATCGAGGTTTAGTTGGATTGGCTGGCCTTGTCTTCATGAGAGGTGCCATCACGACCGGGTTGGGATTTTGGGTCATGACAGAAGTATCGGCGGATCCAAAGGGAGCATCGACTTTTAGTGGGGCTCCTTCCTTAGCTCTTAATTTGTTGACGCATTCAGTTCTTCAAGGGTTTAATGTTTAATCATAATGAAAGGTTCCAATGTGAACTATTTGCTAAATAAAGCCACCACATGGATATATAATTTCCCCTACAATATAAATCTTATTCTCGTTTCAATTATCTGTTTGTGTACTTGTCATGTATATCAGAGTATGATCAGCTATTAGAATATGCTGAATATGTTGAATATTTGTCTAATGACTTTCTTACTTTATGACATGTACATATATTTGGGCCTCTGAGTTCCTGATGAACTCAGGCCCAACTCCAAGCTTATTGCAAATAACAGAATCCAGTCCTCTTTCTCTCAACTCTTTATCATTATTTACAATCTCGTTAGTACAATTTACTGTTTCTGTTAGTTTAAATTAATGATAGTTGTTATGTCTTTATTGTTGTTTTATTTCTCATGTAGATAACCCTTATATATTAGATCACATGCTTTTCTTTTATGTCTTAATACCATATAAATTTAGGCAAGACTTAAACACTATAGGATTTAAAAGGGAAATTAGTTAGTAGTAGATCCTTAATAAGCTAATTATAATTTGCTCACAACTTATTACATTTTCGCTCATCTCTCTTTTCCTTAAAAGATTTTAAAACCCAGTACTTAGCCAAACAGCAGCTCTATCTCAAAAAGAAATCAGATCTCAGCTTCATTCTTCAAAAAGGAAAAAATTAGAATTTCAAGAACCATCGCCTTATGGGATTTTCAGCATATATTGTTTTATTTAAGGACCTTCAAACAAAGGTATATCTTAGCCTCACTTTCACAAACGCCTCTTAGTATTACATCCATCTTTTAAACCAAGTGTTTTATAACTCAAACTCTTTTCTTCCCATGCTTTACAAATATAGACCACTTACATACATATTTCAAAACTCTCTCATCATATCTTTTAAATCCTTTACAAAATCACACTTCTCTTAAGTCTCACACCCCTTTTATACTCTCTCTTAGATATATAGTAAGTCATACTCTTTAATAGTAATTAAGCATAGTACAACTAATTGATCCCAAACATAGTCTAAGTCCTATGAAACTACTTCAGGTATATTTTAAAGGGTGCCTAACACCTTTCCCTTAGAAGAACAAGAACTCTTACCCATAAACTTACCGGTTAACAGATTAATGAAGAATATGACTTAGTAATTTGATCAGTACCCTAGTATACCTTAAATATTAGGTGGCGACTCTCTTTCATCAACAACAGAGAAACCACAAGTTGAATCATGTCTTGACTAGTACAAAATTGGGTGCAACAACATGGCGACTCCGCTGGGGAAACACACTTGGGTTCTAATTTGGCTTCTAGATATATTGGTACATTGCTTTGATTATAATCAAAATATCAATTACATGCCTACGTGTCTGGTTTACTCTTTACAATTATCTGCTCTTTATGACCATCCTGCTTGTTGCTGTTACACCCTTGCTTTTACTGCTTTATATATACTGCCATCATATCTCTTCCAATCGAGTCTTGGCCGTACACTATCACACACAATGGCATGCAAGGGTTGTCTTTTACACCCCTCCGAACCTTCTTTGCAAAACTCTCTAGTTTTAGAGAATGGCTTTGTCGGGTTAACTAATATAGCTTATCGCCGTTCTCAGTCCAATTCAAAAGTAGGAAACACTCTACTCTAGTAAATAGGTCATACTGCATAAACTTAGGTGAGTTGGTCCCTGGCACCAACACACTATTATGGAGGCCACCCTGATGTCAAGGGGTCATGCACCCAATGACATAATTTATGTGGAAAGACAAACAAACATGACCAGATACTTACGGATCCGAAGCAAACACTTACCCAAATTTTTATCTTATACCTATCTAAAAAAATTGAAATCAACCTGGACATCCCTGAAATCAGCATGGTAATGGGAGCACCACATAAGCTGAAATAGTGGTGGAAGAATATTCGTCGGGAACACAGAGACGAAGTTCAGACGCACCTAGGGGAATTAACTATATTGATGAACATCCGAGCAGACAGGGTGCTCACTCACTTATTGATAGAGTTTTGGATTCAGCTAAAGTGGTGTTCAAATTTGCCGACTATGAGCTAGTATCGACATTGGAGGAAGTCACAAGTTTTACGGAGCTGCCATTCAATAGAAGAAAGCCGAGACTGCCAGATACTATGCCTGGTTATCGGTTCTTGGATGCTCTAGGTCTTACCAATAGCAGAAGCCTCAGGGGTATCGAGGGATGGGTGAGCCTTGACCAGATGTTTGATAGATTTGGGAACCTAAAAGCTACCAATGGTATCAGGGGAGTTTCAATGTGACCAGGTGACATGGGAGAGTCGCAGACCTATCACTTTCGTAATGGCATTGTTTGGATTATTGGTCTTCCCTCAGCGAAGGGGCCGAATCAACATCAACCTGTTACTACTGCTCCTGGCAACCTTATCTCAGCAATCTGCAAGCTACTTTGGTATCGATGGTGTTGGCCGAGATGCTGAGAGCTTTATGCGCATGTGCACGATGATACTATTTCTTCATAGGATGCACCTTGTTGCTTCAACTTTGGCTACTGAACACTTCTTCCAACGAGAGGCTACTATCGACTACTTCGTGGGTATCAGCAATATGATCCATAGCCAAAATAAAAGAATGGGACATAGATTTCCCCACATGGGAAAGAAGGATGGAGAGAAACACTGACTAATTTGACAAGAGAATGGACCAACGGGAAACTCTCTTGGTTAGATGGAAGGGCAATCTTGAGGACTCCCCAAAAGTACTTCATTGAGTTGATTGGATTAGAAGGCATTCAACCATACACACCTCTGCTGGTCCTCAAACAATTTGGGATGATCCAAGATTTGCCGCTATGGACAAGGACGACGCAATACGAGAATGACTACAATGGCCAAATTCCAATTCCTTGGATAAGGAGACTGCAAGAAGAGTAGAATGACCTGGTAACAATGCCTATGGGTCAAAACTCATGGTGCACTCCTGAGTACTACCTATGGATTAACGAAGAAGAAGAACTAGCCCACCAGAATAGAGAAGGTATAGCCTGGATAGAGGACGTGGTTGTGCTTTGCAGATTTACTATAAGATCCTGCCACATTATCTTGTGACCACATCAATGCATCGTCAGGTGGTTGCGGGACCCATTAACCATATGTTGCCACCGGCTGAAGAGGATGATCGGGTAGTGGAATGCATCAAGATAGAGTCAAGTACAGAACCAGAAAAAGATCCTAAGGAGGATTCTGAATTCAACAATGATGAGGAAGAGTTTGAGGAGGACCTGGAGATCCGGAAGAGGAGCCAAAAGAATAGAAGGGTACAGGAAGCGACTCAAGGGATAGTTATTAGAATTGATTGATTTCCCCTCCTTTTCCTACTTTGTACCTTTATCCCTAGCTCTCTCGTTTACTTTCCAAAAGGGCAAACTATCTAAGCCCATGCAACTTTATGATGTAAACCGTGTTCCAACTTGTATCAGTCCAAATTATCAATGAAAACAAAATTGCTTCGGATCTAAATATGTCAAGTCTAAATGTCTGTCAAACATTTGCGAATTAAGCCTACCTACGGCAATGAGAGGACCCTGCGAATTTTAGGAACGCATCAGCAGTAATGCACGAATTATCTGCTCTATGTGATTTCCTGCTTGCATAAATGAAGAAACTGACTCTTGCTCTTTTTTTCTTTCTTCTATTTTTCTGTTGCTTTATTATTACCCAAAATAAAAGTTGGTTTGCGTCGACTAAAACTGGCGGAGCCACCATACAATCTAAGGTATAAGGGAAAGATGACAACTACAGAAGACCCAACTGAACATGCTCTGGTCATAGCCGTCAGCCCGAGGCAATCGAGGGAAAAGGAAAGCACTAGGAATGATGAACACGTTGCCAGGATGGCCGAGGAAATTGGAATCCTTAAGAGAGGAGGTAAAGCATATCCGAGAATTGGCGCATCTGGCTGTGACAACACTTCCTCAACCACCCATATTCCCTTCTTTGGATACACTTCCAGATTATTTTCCTTCAACATCACGCCAAAATAACAACAACCCCACCACTTAAGTCATAACTCTAGTAAGTCCTGCTAACCCACCGAATCCACTTATTCACACTCCCTATGTACCACAATACCCTTAGACATCACAGAACCTGCCTATTACTACTAATGCAACACCCCTCCTCGTAACGGAGTCACTTTCACCACTAACCAGCACATACTTGTAGCACATGTCGCTACTCACGAACGGTACATTCCCCTGTATATGCCGTTACCGAGCCTACCTTTACAGCACCCATCATGGTCAGGGTGCCATATGAGATCGATCAATACACCGAGATAGAGAGAGAAGCGAGGCGTAAGGAAGAAGAGTCGGTATCTGAGTAGTTGCAAATTTTGAGAAGGAAAATGAAGAGTCTCCAAGTGGCTTGAGGAAGTGAAAGCCTGGACCATGAGGACCTGTATATTCACCCAGATATGGATATTCCAGTAGGGTACAACCACCAAAGTTCGATGTCTTCGACGGGACTGGGACCCTCATGCACATTTAAGGGCTTATTGCAACAAGTTGGTCGGAGTAGGAAGGATTGAGAAACTAAGGATGAAATTGTTTATAAGGAGTCTGACGGGAGAAGCACTAACTTGGTATACCTGACAGGACCCGCGAAATTAGAGAACATGGAAAGATGTGGCGGAAGACTTTATGAATTTTTTTTTATTTAATACAAAGATCACTCCTAATCGGTCGTACTAGTGAACATGCAGAAAAAACCATTTGAGTCATTCCAAGAATATGCACGACGGTGGGGGGCAGAGCTTGTCAGGACGCAACCGCCGCTGGACAACAGTGAACTAACCAAGTACTTCATCCGAGCCCAAGAAAGAATATACTTTGAAACGATGATGGGAATAATGGTTCAAAAGTTCCCCGAGCTAGTTAAGATGGGAGATCTCTTAGAAGAGGGCATAAAATCTGGCAAGGTGCGATCAATGAAAGCACTGCAAGTGGCCACCAAGGCCATCCAGTCAGTATCAATTGATAGTGGAAGAGAAAGAAAGAAGAGGTCTCAGCAGTCATCCCCTACTATCAAACTAAACCATCTCATGGAAGCACCTCGCATTCCCCAAACAACCACTCGCCACCACCCACCTACGCTCCAGTCTATAATATACATCCATAGTACAACCCTCAACAACAATACAACCCTCCTCGAGACAAAAATAACCAAACCCACAACGACCATATGCTCTTGTCCAAACCACTACTCAATAAACCCGACTTGTGTATGCACCACATCCTCGTCCCAACTTTTAATAGAGGGGTCCCAGAACCTATACCCCGATTGCTGAGCCTCTGGCCCAATTATTTGAAAGGTTGAGAAGAGCAGGATTAATACACTCAATCGAGGGAAGGATTCCTGAACATCCCTCTAAATATTTTAATGCCACTAAGAGATTCGTGTATCATTCCAATGTAGCGGGGCACAATACTGAAGACTGTTTCAAGTTGAAAAATGAAATTGAAACCTTGATCAAGAGCGGAGCTATCCAGTGCACTCCAGCACCACCTAATGTGAATCGCAACCCATTGTCATATCATAGAAACTAGGGAGCTAATAAGATTATGCTAGATGAAGAATATGATATGAAGGGAACTATTATCACTATAGGGAATGCAGAAGCCGCAAGGATCCCTCCTCAAAAGGCTCCAATCATTACAGTACAACTAAGGCCTCTAGTGACAGTTCAAACCTATCAGCAGCAACCTACCAATGCTACTTAGGGCAAAGAAGATCGGGAATATAAAACTGTCCCGTGGACCTATCAACAAAAGGGAAAGGACAAAATGATACTCTGTCGTAGCCCATGGTATGACTAGGTCTGCGAGGTGTTATGCCCCTGAAGACGTCAATCGAGGAAATCCAAGGAGAGAACAAATTCTAAGGAGGAACATAACAGACTCATAAGCCGCAGAGTTTTGGAAAAGGATGTCGAGTAAAGATTATTCTGTTGTAGAGCAATTAAAGAAAACCCCAGCACAGATATCTATCATGGATCCATTAATGAGTTCTGACAGTCACAATGAATCTTTTTTGAAAGTACTAAGTAGGTCAATTGTACCAAGTAACACCACCAGCAAGGCGTTGGCCGCAACAATTAGGAAAATGGTAGAAGCAAACATGAACACTTTCAGAAGAGACAAACTTCCTATCAAAGGCGCAAGTCACAACAAGGCTCTTCACATCATTGTCAAATGCAGGGACAAAGTGGTATCCTGAGTGTTGGTCGATGAAGGATCCGGAGTCAATAGTTGTCCGCTCTCCACCCTACGAGAGTTGGGAATTCATTTGAGGGAGTTTAAGGAAAGCCACGTAAGGGTAAGGGCCTTTGATGGCTCGCAAAAGGACATTATTGGAGAAATTTATCTAGCCTTGCAAATCAGGCCGGTCTACTTTTCGGTATTATTCCAAGTGATGGACATCTTCTCTTCATACAGTTTGCTGCTAGGCAGGACCTAGATACATATGGCAGAGGCCGTGCCGTATACCTTGCACAAAAGCATAAAATTCGAGTGGGGATGTCAAGAGATCATGGTTCACGGCGAGTGGGGTCACTGTGCCCATCTGGAGTATGATGTCCGCGTTCATTAAGGGGCTTGAAGCAGTCGCCTTCCACATTGTGGAAATCATACAAACTACTGAGGTGGAGAACACTAAAGAAAATTTGGGAATGCAATCGCCATATGGATCCAAGATTGCCATGAGTGAGATGATGAAATAAGGATACATGCCAGGAACAGAGTTGGGAGCCAAGTTAGATGGAATCATAGAGCCAATTGAACAAAATGGGTAGAAAGGAAGGGCCGGAATAGCATATCAACCTCCGGAAGGGAAAACTCACAACATTAGCTCCGGGAAAAAGGTTGTTGTGCCAGAGCATGTTGCAAGTCTAGGATAGATTTCAACACCTGAAGATGATATCATCGACGAGATCAGAAAGTTGTTCGTGAATATGATTGAAGAATGTTGTGAATGAACTGACATCAAGACACTGACTATCAGGGATGTCAAACCAGAGGAAGAGCTGCAGAATTGGATAGCCAGTCCATCCTTGGTTCGCCGGAAGTCTTGGTAGTATGGAACTGTAAAAAGTTTTCTTTTGAAAAAGCACGGTCAATTGAAGCCTGTACCGTGTCTGTACCTTTTTGTTATTTTCCTCTTGTGAATGCTTAAGACGTTCCCCTTTTCATGAAATAAAAAGAATCATTTTCCTAAATATCACAACTATATTTTATTGCTTATTTATACCTAGATTTTCTTTTCAGTAACCAAAGCGATAAAAAACCGCGTTTCACAATTATGACATGTAATGAAACCGCTGAGCATAACGACCCAAATTACGAGAAATATGATGATAGTATGATGCTAGACAATCTCCCGCAGGAGATCGAACAGCTGGAGAGTCAAAACAAGCCCGACCTCGATGAAACAAAAGTAGTCAATCTTGGAAACGAAGAAGATGTTAAAGAAACGAGAATCAGCATTCACTTGAAACCGAGTAGAAGGAAAACATGATTGAGCTCCTCCGATAGTACGTCGACGTGTTTGCATGGTCCTATGATGACATGCTAGGATTAAGCACCGATATTGTCTCGCATCAACTACCCACTGGCCCTACCACATGGCCGGTCAAGCAGAAGCCAAGGAAGTTCAAACTTGATTTAAGTCTAAGGATAGAGGAAGAGGTGACCATACAAATAGAAGCAAATATAGTGAGGGTCACCAACTATCCAAGATGGTTGGCATACATCATCCTGGTGCCCAAGAAGGATGGGAAGATCAGAATATATGTGGATTACCGAGATCTCAACAAAGCTAGCCCAAAGGATAATTTTCCCTTGACAAATATCCACATCCTCATCAACAATTATGCAAAGCAGAGTTGTAGTCATTTGTGGATTGTTTCGTTGGGTACCATCAGATCTTACTGCACGACGAGGACATAGAGAAGATAGCTTTCATCACGCCCTAGGGAGTCTACTATTATAGGGTTATGTCGTTCGGTCTCAAGAACGCCGACGCCACCTACATGAGGGCTATGACATGATTCATAAGGAGATTGAAATGTATGTGAATGATGTGATCATAAAATTTCAAAAGAGTTTAGAGCGCTTGGACAACTTGAGGAAATTTTTCGAACGCCTACGAAGGTACAATTTGAAGTTGAATCCAGCAAAATGCGCATTCGAAGTCCCCGATGGGAAACTATTGGGTTTCATTGTAAGCAAGAAACGGATTGAACTGGACCCATCAAAATCAAGGCCATCCAGGAATTACCACCACCAAAGAGCAAGAAAGATGTCATAAGTTTCCTGGGAAGATTAAATTACATCAGTCGTTTCATAGCCCAGTCCATGGTAATTTGTGAACCCATTTTTAAGCTGCTAAAGAAGGATGCTACCACGAAATAGACAGAGGAGCGCCAAAAGCCTTCAATAGAATCAAAGAGTATCTTTCAAACCGGCAAGTACTGGCTCCCCCTAAACTAGGGAAACCATTGTTGCTCTATTTGTCAGTTTTGGACAATGCCTTCAGCTGTGTGTTAGGGCAACACGATGAAACTGGGAGAAAGGAGCAGGCCATCTACAACTTAAGCAAGAATTTCACACCATGCGAGGCCAAATACACCTTGATAGAATGCACTTATTGTGCTCTGACCTGGTTCGCTCAAAAACTAAGGCATTGCATGTTGGCATACACCACGCATCTAATATCCCGGCTCGATCCACTCAAGTACATTTTTCAGAAGCCAATGCCTACCAGAAAGCTAGCTAAATGGAAAATTCTTCCCAGTGAATTTGACATTGTGTACGTAACTCAAAAAGCTATCAAAGGACAAGCTTTAGCTGACCACCTTGCCGAGAATTCAGTGGATGGGGAGTATGAACCACTTACCACGTATTTCCCCGATGAAGAAGTACTATTTGTCGGGGAAGATATTGCAAAATTATACCCTGGATGGAGGATGTTTTTCGATTGAGCAGCAAACTTCAATGGAGTCGGGATTGGGGTAGTCATAATTTCTGAATCTGGACAACACGATCCAGCATCCGCAAAGATAAGATTCCCGAGTACCAATAATATAGCTAAGTACGAGACATACATCCTTGGAATCAGAATGGCAATCGACATGAACATCAAAGAACTTTTTTTCATAAGAGATTCCGATTTGCTGATCCACCAAGTCCAAGGAGAATGGTCAACTAATAATATCAAGATACTAGTGTACCTGCACAGCATGAAGGAGCTGTGCAAGAAGTTCACAAAGATTGAGTTCAAGCACGTCCCTAGAATTAAGAACGAGTTCACCGACGCCCTTGCAACCTTATTATCCATGATTCAGCATTCAGACAAGAATTACATCGACCCCATTGAGATAGAAATCAGGGATCAACATGCATATTGCTTCCATGTGAATAAAGAACCAGATGGAAAACCTTGGTATCACGACATCAAGAAGTTCCTTGCCACCTAGGAGTACCTAGAAAATGCTACTAGTGGTCAAAAGCGAGCCCTCAGGAGGTCGGCAAACCACTTTTTCCTCAATGGGGAAGCCTTGTACAGAAGGAGCCCATACTTAGTTTTTTTGAGATGTGTAGACCCCGCCGAAGCATCCAGGCTGTTGGAAGAAATACATGCAGGGGCATACGGACCCCACTTGAACGGGTTCACGTTAGTCAAGAAGATTTTGAGAGCTGGATACTTTTGGATGACTATGGAAAGCGACAGTATCCGCTACATGCAGAAGTGTCACCGGTGCCAGATTCGCGGAGATTTCATCCGGGTTCCACCAATTGAGTTAAATGTAATGGGTTTACCCTGACCTTTTGGTGCCTGGGGCATGGACGTGAAAGGACCTATAGATCCTGCAACATCAAATGGACAATGTTTAATCTTGGTAGCCATCGATTATTTCACCAAATGGGTCGAGTCATCTACTTACAAGGCCGTCATGAAGAAGGTAATGGTGGATTTTGTCCGGAACAACATCGTTTGCAGATTTGGATGCCAGAATCTATCATCACTAACAATGTCGCTAACCTCAATAGTGACCTCATGAGGGAAATCTCCAAGAAGTTCAGAATCGTCCACCGTAATTTCATAGCTTACAGACCATAAATGCTTGGGGCAGTCGAGGCAGCCAACAAGAATATCAAGAGGATTCTACGAAAGATAGTGGAATATCACAAGCAATGGCACGAGAAGCTTCCTTTCATTTGATTAGGTTATCGGACTACCATGAGAACATCTACTGGAGTAATGCCATACATGTTGGTATACGGCACCGAAGCAGTGATATTTGCAAAAGTCGAAATACCGTCCTTAAGAGTCATTCAAGAAGAAAAATTGGACGATGCAAAGTAGATCAGGTCAGTCAAGAACAACTCATGCTCATTGACGAGAAAAGAATTGATGCAGTATGTCATGGCTAGTAATACCAAAACAGGATGGCTAATGCTTTTAACAAAACTGTGAAGCCTTGGCAATTCACACCAAGGCAGTTGGTTTTGAAGAAAATCTTTCCCCATAAAGAGGAAGCTAAATGGAAGTTTGCACCACATGGCAAGGTTCTTATGTGGACCACAAAGCACTCTCTGGCGGAGCTCTAATCTTAGAAGAAATGGATGGAAGAGTCAGGACGAAGCCAATCAACTCGGACGCAATCAAGAGGTATTACGCCTGAAGGTAGATAGAGTTAGGGTTTTGATGTAACAGAATTACGTTTAGCCTGACTTCCCATGGACGGATATGTAGGCAGCCAATATAGGGTTCGGTTCCCCCCCCCCCCCTTCTTCTGTAATTGAAAAACCAAATATCATTTTTGTATATTGTTCAAGAACTACGCCGGCTTGATTTCCTTAGAAAGGAATACGTAGGCAATCCTCATAGGATTCAGTCTTCTTTTGTAATTGAACTATGTTCTAGCCAGATTACACTTGGATATGTAGGCTGTCTGAGTCACACTAAGCTATTTTCATTCCATAATGTCATCATTTTGCATATGTTGTAATTGAACTACGTTCTGACCTGATTCCTTTTCGGATACGTAGGCTGCCTGAGTCAGGCTCGGTCATTTCATCACATTTCGCCATTATCCAACGAACTATGTTTTGACCTGATTCTGTTTTGGATACGTAGGCAACCTGACGGGGTTCAATGATAACCTTGGGAAACCTTTGAAATGCATTAGCCCCAATTAGGACACAGTCGCAATAGCAAGTAGCCGCATTTTCAGAGACATAACAGAAGATCGGAAGCAACGGGACAAAGTTCTCAAAGGGATACGTTCGCGCGTGGAAAAACCTTCATAACATGTCATGATACTGAACAACGTCATTTGCCTTAAAAGCGACAAGTATTTTTAAAATATTTTCTAAAATACATATAAATTAATTTGTTCCATCTACCGAACTCTGTGGCGCAATCATGTCAAAGGCTGGGACAAATCAATACCATGGTCGACGCAAACCAACTTTTCCCCCTCCCTTACTAAGACGTTTTCTCTAAGTGCAGGGTCAACAGGGAGTAAAGAATCTCTGGGACCACACAGGAGCAAATGACGGTCCACCCACTTACCTAAGAATTATCCCTCCTCCCTTTTACTTATAATTTTCAAAGCACGGCTAAAGTTAACTCTTAAATTCTCTGCAGGTGCCTCGAAATCAGACAGCTAATACAAAAATTTGTAAATAGCAAACTTCCTGCTCAATCAATCAGAGCACGCTGTATAAATCGCGTGTCGGATTCGCCAATTAAAGCCCTGTACATAGCAAACCATCGGCTCGACCAATTGGACCACCATGTACAAATCGCACTTTGGCTTCACCAATCGAAATCCTGTATATAGCAAATTGTCATCTCAATCATTCGGAGCGCCTTTTTACAAATCGAACGTCGGCTTCGCCAACTGGAGCATTGTATATAGCAAAATACAAACTTCGCCAAGAAAAAGCAATCCGCAGCACCGATCCTTCAATCACGGATGCAGAATAGACAATTGCAAACCTCGTCACCAACGTTCTGCCAATTAATGGTTGCAACCTAGCTTCGCAGTCAAAAGTATCTCTTGGGCATGTTTATATTTCACTTCGCTATTACTTTGAATGTTTTAACATTTTGTTCATGCAACTTTACGCATGATTACTATCGCTCCCGAGCGGAGAATACTTTACATTTTCAGTGCAAAGCTCTCCCAACAAGCGGAGACGCACTCTACAAATCAAGCTTTCCCAACAAGCGGAGACATTTCTCAGTGCAAAGCTCTCCCACCAAGTGGAGATGCACTTTACCAGTCAAGCTCTCTCAAAAAGAGAAGGCATTTTTCAAATTCTCCGATATCTGCAGAACGGTATGTAGCCTGGCTAACAATCGAGTCAGGATCAAATATCATCCCAATCCCAAATAATAGCTCGCCAGCAGCCAGTCATCAACATTCCTGCATCATTTATATCGCATCTTAATATATTCTACATTATGATATATTGGTATGCGTGCATTTTATTTGTTTCGCAAGAACAAATACACGCAGCGTGGAACGTTTTCTTAGCAGAAGACCGAACTACAATGCCATGGGGAACACCAACCCAATAGCGGGCCAAGATCCCAGCTCAAGACGACCAACGAACTCTTAATTTCGATCCAATCAAATCAGGCTGCAAAATTCAAGCTACCATAAGTGACTAATCTTCCATCTTGCTGTAATCATCGCAATACAATACTAGGGCAATTTCTGTGAGTGTCGTTTCACCAGCATCCCTACTCCATAACTATATGAGGTCTGATCCTTATTAAGCCAGAGGTATGTAAGCACTTCAAAGCCAAAATTCTGCCTAATACTCCCAATCTTTTCTAGATTCTTCCTCAACTCAATTCTGCAACTCATAATTTTCATGCCATTCTTGCAAAGCGTGCCTAAAGTCGCAACAAAATTGGCTTTGGTTCTATTTCTTTGGCTGAAAACTCTTTCATCGTCTCCGGTCAAAGAGGCGCAACCGTTGACGGCTAATTTTTACCCTCACTTTTAAAATTAAATTATTCATGCCTAACAATTTACTAATAAATACTTTAAAAGCATTTTTTATTAATGAATATCCATTTCTAAATTTATTAAATATTAAGTTTCAGAATTTATCGTGTAGTACTAATGTTATGTAATTACAAATGTATTTACTATTATTAAAATAACTTTTGTATATACATTACAAAGGTGATATAATTAATTTGACAAAATTACTCCTCAATTTCTAATGAGTTAGGTTATTATGTTAATATTTTGAAATTAGCGCTATAATTTGAAATATGCATTATTTATAGATAATTAATTAAAATAATTAGTAACATATATAATAATTATAATTTTACCACATTTATTATTGTAATTTTTATATTTAAATTGATTTTAAAAGGGTTAAAAGCTAAAAGGCTACAATTGTAATTCCTCAGCAAAATACAAAATGGCAATTAGTTAAATTATTTTTAGCCCAAATACCAAGCCCAATCTGGAGCTGACACAGTCCAAATACGGCATCTCATTCTAAGTTGGCAATCCCTATGACTCCTTGCGAACCAACTAGGTTGCGCCACATCACTCTCTAATCCCACTCACAAAATAAACACAAACAATCTGAGCCATTGATTCAAATCATTAACGATCACAATTATCCTTATTTTCTCTTTAATCTCGACCTATTATTAGACATTATCTCAGTTGTTGGATCACACAGATCAAACGGTCCCCGTATTTTCCTGGAATTGATTTTCTTAAATGTGTAAAGGCTTGATTTGTCAGGGCCGTTGATCAAAACGATCAAATGGCGCAGATCCCTTCCCTTAACTTTAACCTTAGAGGCGACCTCCCCCCCCCCCCCCAAAACCCTAAATCATTTCCCTGCTATCCCAGTCACCCTTTTTCCTTTTCCTCTCAATTCTCTCAAACTCTAAACCCATCAACCTCAGAAACCTTGCACTAAATCGTGCAAGGTGGCAAATAATGACTCCAAATCGTTCTTCCTGCCTTCTGACTATAGTAATCTTGCAAATATTCCCCATTTCGCGATGTGAATTTGAAATATTGAGTCTTCTAAATTAGAAACAGCTATGAAACTTGAAATCCTTTGATGCTGTAACAAAATCAAATGCATGCATAAGCATCTCATGATGTTTATTCGAAACTAAGAGGTCAAGTGCAATGACCTTTGGATTTTCGGTCTTTGTCGGATGGTCTTCTCGCCTGTAATGGCTGTCTTCCACTCGGGTAAAACTCTCATTAATCTTTCCCCTCTGTTCATTTCTGATTTTACCCTGTCGTGCTTGCATCATCTGATAATCGTCACTCTCCACTATCTTAGTTTGAAATCTCAAACCCTAAGGCCTTAAATGGCACTATATAAAGGGGTCTTCAATGCTCTCACCTTATAGAACATACAAAGACGAACACACACTAAGAATGCAAAAAGACACTAAGAAAATTAGGGTTTCTAGTCTTAGCTTTCTTACTGTTTTCCCTCTCTTGTGTTGAGTTCTATCGCTGGTTCAAACTCGAGGATTCTAGGATTTTGAGCAACAAAATAAGAGTTCGTTCTGTCTGGTGCCCTCAAAAAGGTCAGCATCTCTCTCTCTCTCTCTTTTTTTTTCATCTCCTTGAATTAATTAGATATGTCGAGTTAGGTTCTGTAGATTATAATTATTTTGTATGTGTTTAACATGTTGATATTTATGATTTGTTAATTTAACGACTTCTTGTGATTAGCTTGTTTGATATGAGACATTAAATAATAAGTTGATTAAATCATAAATGATACATCTTGATCTTTGTCCTGAATTTTCTAACAGTCTCCATGTCTAAGTTCTTGACCTGCAGTAAGCTCATCTCTATCCTATTGTTCCTGTGAAATTTTGTGAGTTTTGGAAGTTGGGTTTACTACCTGATAGTCATGACTAAAATGAAAGCTGAACTAAGATGACTTATATTTCCCTGCTTTTTAAGCTTGAGCTTGAACTTACAATGTCTAAATATGTTCCTCTTTGCCTTTGTTTGTTGAACTGTTTCTGAGTTACCACTATAGTCTTTACTTTGTTAAGTTATTTATCATTGTTAAACCAGTCATGTTCATATTTTCCATTCACTAATCATAATGTTGTGATCTTCACTTCTGCATATTAATCCCTGCATCCAATTTGTTTTATGATCTAGTTCATTATTTGGTAATCTTAACTGATATACACCTGAAATTTCAATAAGTCTATATCACTTAATTAAGTTGAAAGAATCCAAGTGTTTAGATGCTCTTCTTCTCTATATCTGTATCTACTAACTCTAAGGGTAATTTGTGGGTTGTCACTATGACCTTCTCATGATCATACTTAATTGTTGTATACATTTGTAGGAAACTATCTTATTTGCATCAAACTGTCTTCTTCTCATGAATCTTTGTTGTATATATATTCTGCTAAGGTTAAGCTATCTTCCTCTTCATGGTGTAAGTCATGATCTTGTTTGGATAAAGTCTGCTGGTAATTGCTGCATAACTAAGTTTATTTGTCCCATGATCAGTTGAGATCTTCATATACATGTGTAATTCAAAACTTGTGCATTACATCCCTGTCCTTAATCTCTTTAAGCCACTATTGATTCTATGAAGCCTGCATGCATCTATCATTAACTTATCTTTCATGAAGATATGACTTAGAAACTATGTTATAATCAAGTGACAATTTAGAAGCTGAAGCATGATCACTTCATACCTACTTACTGAACTAGACATATGTTTGAGTTTGAATTTGTTTTGATATAATGTTTCCATCTCTTTTCTTTATCTGCAGGAAAATTTGATTATGTAATTAGTTCTGTAATATGCAAACTTCCCCTGCTTATATTAGGTCACTACCTCACTTACCCTGTCTATGTCTAGTTGACTGAATATCACAAGTATCTTGTTCGACCCTACAATACCATGTCTTGTTTTAAATTATGCCCAGTTCTTCTCTTTATTGTTAATCTAAAACTAAACCTGATTCTCAAGCCTTATGAAATCCTTTAATGATTTTACCTGAATACGATGACCTGCTAGAAGCATGACCCTGTTGAGACCTTTGGGATCCCGTGTTTAAATCTTTGAATTGATAGTCACGTTGAGGGTTTAATCTTGTTTATGATGCCCTTGACAACAATTGTTGACCATGACTATTTGTCTGAATCTGTTTTTTGATCTTTGAGATGTTAAGTAGTATTATTAATCCTTGCATGTGTTAATAACAAACTGAGTAGTTTACAGCCAATCTACTAAGGCAGGGGTATCTGCATCTCATATGATGCTGTCTATATGAGTGTTGCATCCTCACATTCTTTTCTGAACATGTTGTTCCTTAATGACTTACTCATGTAACAGTATGATGTGAGACTTCTGTTTCTCATCCATTTGTGTTATAAAGTAAAACCCTTTAGGTTTACTTGATATGTGTTCCTTATTTAGTATCTAAAGTAATATATATTCTCTTGTGTTATTTCATTAAAAGGAACGTATATATTTTTTCGTAAGTAACACTTTAGTATTTAGTTTGCATTGAAAGGGCCTCACTGGCACTTAAACTCCTACGGAAAATATGTTGTTAGTGATTAAGAGTATTTGGGAGCGGAGTTCGACTTTAGGTTAGGCTAGCCTCCCCAGCACAAGCATTTCCCTGGGCTTGAGTCCCTTGGGAACTTTGAAGTGCCAGGGGATCCAAAGGGAGCATCGACCTTGAGTGGGGCTCCTTCCTTAGCTCTTAATTCGTTGACGCATTCCGTTCTTTAAGGGTTTAATGCTTAATGACAAAGAAAGTTTTCCAATGTGAGCTATTTGCTAAATAAAGCCACCACATTAATATATAATTTCACCTACAATATTAATCTTATTCTTGTTTCAATTATTTATTTGTGTACTTGTAATGTACATCAGAGTATGATCTGTTGTTAGAATATGCTGAATATATCGAATATGTGTCTAATGACTTTCTTACTTTTTGACATGTGCATCTGTTTGGGCCTCTGAGTTCCTGATGAACTCAGGCCCAATTCCAGCCTTATTGCATTCTGTTGGAGAGTCCAAAGTTATCCGTAGTCGCGTCTCTTTAACACTGGGCCCTTTTTCCTTGAGGCCTAATCACGGAGTCTAGTCCTCATTCCCTCAACTCTTTATCATTATTTACTATCTCATTAGTACAATTTACTGATTCCGTTAGTTTAAATTAATGATAGTTGCTATGTCTTTGTTGTTGTTTTATTTCTCATGTATATAACACTCATATATTAGATCACATGCCTTTATTTTATGTATTAAATTCATATAAACTTATGCATGCCTTAAACAATATAGGATTTAAAAGGGAAACTAGTTACTAGTAGATCCTTAATTCGCTAATTATAATTTGCTCACAACTTATTACGCTTTTGCTCATCTCTCTTTTCCTTAAAAGATTTTAAAACCCAGTACTTAGCCAAACAACATCTCTATCTCAAAAGGAAATCAGATCTCAGCTTCATTCTTCAAAAAGGAAAAAATTAGAATTTCAAGAACCATCACCTTAAGGGATTTTCAGCAAATATTCTTTTCTTTAAGGACCTTCAAACCAAGGTATATCTTAGGCTCACTTTCACAAACACCTCTTAAAATTACATCCATCTTTTAAACCAAGTGTTTTATAACTCAAACTCTTTTCTTCACATGCTATAAATATAGACCACTTACATACATATTTCAAAACTCTCTCAACATATCTTTAAACCTTTACAAACTCACACTACTATTAAGTTTCACACCCCTTTTATACCCTCTCGTAGATATATAGTAAGTCGTAATCTTTAATAGTAATTAAGCATAGTACATATAACTGATCTCAAACTTAGTCTAAATCCTATGGAGCTACCTCAAGTAGATTTAAAGGGGTGCCTAACACCTTCCCCTTAACAAGAACCCTTACCCATAATCTCACCGGTAAGCAAAATAATAAAGAATATGACTTAGTAATTTGAAAGGTACCCTACTATACCTTTAAATGTTAGGTGACGATTCTCTTTTATCAATAACAGAAATCACAAGTTGAATCTTGTCTTGACTAGTGCAAAATAGGGTGCAATACCAGCAAAAAGGAATAAAAAAAGAAAGCAATAGATGTAGGCTAATCAAATTAAGCGATAACCATTTAGAACAAATAAAGGTCTCGTTCCGACAATAAGTCATCAAATAGAATATCAAACACACACACACACGGCACCTCGGGCCCACATATCAATCACCACCTCGCACGGCAAAGACTTCGTACTACAATACATGTCACACTTGCATGGCAAAGACCTGGTGCCACAATATAAGTCACAGTCGCACGGGAAAGACATCGTGCCGCAACATATAACACAACCACATGGCAAAGACCTCATGCCGCAATATAAATCACCCCGCATGGCAAGGACCTCAAGCCACAATATATATATATATATATATATATGACAACCGCACGGGAAAGACATCATGCCACAACGTATATCGTACCCGTGTCATCTACCAATAACACGTTCAAGAGAAATTTATCAAGAATCAAATAAAGTAATACATGATAACAACTTCCTATTATTCAATCTGGTATGCCACCAACAACTAAACGGTATATGAGATAATAACTCCATGTAGGTAAATCCGTCTTGGCAGCCAAATCATCAAGTAATAACTGAGACATAGAGTAGCACATTGGGAACAATACAACAAATCACGTAAAATGCATGACACATACAAGGAAGTCATAGACACAAACAGGAATATTCCTTTTTCAACAATAACATGCCCCCATGCCATCACACATCATCCCCACATAGCCACCCTTATCTCATAGCGTGCACAAAAATATACTAAAAGCCCGTCTTGTCTCACCACACGCGTACCAATAGTTATCCCACCTTTTCTCGTCACATGCGCAAACACGATATATATATATATATATATATATATATCTTGTCTCGCTGCATGTGCAATATAAATAATTATAATAGCACGGCAGAAACCTCATGCAAACACCTAAATAATCTGCCTAACAAGTCCACATATGCCCTAATCACAATAACACCTTTTCTCGTCACATGCGCAAACCCGATATATAAATATATACACACACACATACAGAGTCCGCCTTGTCTCGCCACATGTGCAATATCAACAATTATAATAGCATGGCAGAAACCTCATGCAAACACCTGAATAATCTGTCTAACAAGTCCACATATGCCCTAAATCACAATAACACAACATGCGCACAATTGTCATCAAAACATAAACTCACAGTCTGCCAACACAGTGACAAGGACAAACCAATAAAGGAAATGTAGATGGGTGTTCAACTTTTATATGTGAATTAAACTAATTTAAATTAGCAACAATCTCACAAACACCCAACTTGGCTAGGAAATGCAAATCCTAAAAACATGATCTCTAGCATAGAGCATGATTTCAAGTAATCATCCAAGGAGGAAGCACGTAGTGCAAAGAACCTCACAATCAAAACAAGGTAATAAGAACAACCTCTGGCCAAATCTGGTCATAAACCACACATACGACCAAGTACATACTCATCACCTTATGTACACGCCATTCCACACATATCACAAATAAGCCAAATCATACGGCGTAGTTCCCCCACACAAGGTTAGGGAAGATACTTAACTCAAAAGCCCTCAGTCAATACTCCAAAAATGATTTTCCTTTAAATTCACCTATCTAGCAAAAAACGACTTAATAACTCTAAACAATGTAAGAGAATTCAATTTCAATTAATAAAGATAGGATCTTTACAAATTTCCCAAAAGTCAATAAAAGTCAAGCCCGGGCCCGCCCGGTCAATACATGAGTTAAAGCGTGGATCTTGACTACACATAACCTCACGAGTCCAAATATGTATTTGGTTTTCAAATCCGAGTCCAATTCGACTCTCAAATCTCAAATTTTTATTTTTCATAACATAATCAAAAATCCCCAAAATTTCCTTTTAAATCCCTTGATTTTAATGTTAAAACCCATAAGAAATCAAGTTAAAATATTGGAATTGATCTAAAATCATTTACCCAAAAGCTATATGTGAAAATCCTCTCCAAAAATCAACTCTCACCAAGTCTAGGGCTCAAAATGTGATAAAGACAAAGTTTCGAAATTTCCATTATATGCCTAGCCATAGAAGTCGATTTACGACCTTGGGTTCGTAAATGCAACTACCACAAATGTGACCCACTGTTCGTAAAAGAGAACCCTAGCAACCTTCCCCCCCCCCCGTCCAAGAAGTTACAAATGTGACATAGTGTTTGCAAATGCGAACACAGCTGGCACCGCAAATGCAAGAAAATGATTGCAAATGCAGCCTGCTCAGCCTCCAACTCCCCATAGCAAATGCGATCTGAAAATTCGCAATTACAAATATTCCATCCTCACCCCACCTCGCAAATGTTGTTCCCTCCTCACAAATTCTAGGTCCGCAAATGCGATTAGGATCTCGCATTTGCGAGACCTGAAGCATCAACCCAAAAACCAGCAAACCTGAAAGTCACTCAAACACTCTGAAATGCGTCCGAAACTCACCCGAGCCAACGGGGATCCACCATACATCCACATAATTCTATAAACATCATAAGAACCTGCTCGCAAGCTCAAAACATTGAAATAACATCCAAAACCATGAATCAGACACCAAAAACATATAGAACTCATACTGATACTCAAGAACTTTAAAAATCACAACCAAGTGTCTGATTCCTACCAAACCAACTCGAAATTACACCAAACATTGCGGACAAGTTTCAAATGACAAAATGAACCTATTCCAAGTCCCGAAGCAAAAAATTCAAACTCCATAGCCCCAAAGTAAATCCATGGTAAAACTTAGAAAATTTCCGAACTTCCAAATTTTCAACCTTTAGCAAAAAAGAGAAAAAACAACCTAGGGACCTCCAAATCCAATTATGGAAAAATGCCTAAGTCCAAAATCATCATAAAAACCTATTGGAAACATCAAAATACCATTCTAGAGTCGTATCCACAAAAGTCAAACCTCGGTCAATATTTTCAACTTAAGCTTCCAAACTAAGAAATAAATGTTTCAAATCAATCCCAAAATCTCCCATTAACATAACCAACCATCCCCACAAGTCACATAACCACAAGTACACAAACGGAAAGCTTCCGAAAGGATAACAGAGCTCAAATACATAAAATAACTGATCGGTCGTTACACTAAGGTTGTGATTATAACGACCTGGCCAGTTATTTCAAGTATTGTAGTCTTGTTTCCCCATTTATTACCTCTTCTATATTCATTTGTGGATATGTGACTTTTGAGGATAGTTGGATAGGTTTGGGGAATGTTTTGGAGGGAATTGGGACTTCAGTCCCAAGGTTGAAGGCTTAAGTTTGAAGAGTTGACCGGAGTTTGACTTTTGTGTAAACGACACCGGAATGGAGTTTGATAGTTCCCATAGCTTCGTATGGTGATTTGGACTTAGGCGCATCTTCGAATATTAATTTTAAGGTCCGTAGGTTGTTTTGGGTTAAATTGGCAAAAGTTGAAAAGTTGAAGGTTTGAAAGGTTGATAAGTTTGACCGAGAGTTGACTTATTGATATCGGGTTTGGATTTATGCTTAGAGAGTTGGGATAGGTCCACTTTATTATATGGGACTTGCATGCAAAATTTATGGTCATTCAGAGTTGATTTTATATGGTTCGGCATTAGTTTTAGAAGTTGGAAGTTCACAGGCTTGAATATGATGTATGATTAGTGGTTTTGGAGTTGTTTGATGTGATTTGAGGCTTCAAGTAAGTTTTTATGATTTTTTAGGATTGGTTGGTGTGATTGGACGGGATCCAGGGGCCTCGGGTGTGTTTCGGATGAGTTTCAGACAATTTTCTTCATGTTTGGGCAGCTGATCTGATATCCGGTGTGTTCTTCTTCACGATCGCAACACCGTGGTCACATTCGCATAGTGTTATTCGGAAGCCGATTGCGGAGGAAGGGCTTTTGGAGTATTAATTTGCATGTTTTGAGGTAAGTGACACATCTAAACATGGATTTGAGGGTATTTAACCCTGGGAACTACGTTTTATGAAAGGTATTGGGGTGACGTACGCGCTAGGTGATAGGCGAGTGTATTGTACCGGTTTGTTCATGGTTTGAGGTGCCTTTTAGACTATTACAAAAAATTTATTTTGAAATTATACCTTATTATACCCGTATGTACCCTACTTGTTCAGCTATTTGAACCGTGGTTCATGTTAGACATCTGTCTAGGCTATGTGCTATTTGTTTGAGACTTAATAGGGATATTCTTGCCGTTTTTGAGCTATTTTCCTCAATTGTACGCATTCTCTTTGTCATGATGCTATATCCATGTATAATGTCTCTATCTTAGTATTTCTTATTTGATTCCTCACATGTTGTTGATTTCTCCTATATGTAACACAATTAAACTAAGTATTGTGAGTTGTGTCATCTGAGACATGAATAGTAAATGACTAAATTGGGCCATAGATCCAATTTGATATTGATTTTGAGGGGACGCGTATGCCATGCCCACATTGGGCTAAGTGCCATTGTTTTGTGGCGATATGACCAGGCCTCACTATTGGGCTATATGGTTATGATTAGCGCTTGGGCAGGATCCGCCCATCCGGAGTCTGACATGTCACTAGTGGGCGGAGGCATAATGTTTTATATACATGCTTGAAGATGAGCAGATATGCCAAGCACCCGTACAGTGCTAAGTGTGAATAGTTTGATGGATCCACTGTGAAATTGTTGATTTAACATGTATACTTGATATGTAGGCATAGAGATGTACCTTCCTCATACTAACTGCTAAATGAAATACATTATCTTTGTTGGGATTAACAGTCATATGTGAAAGCATGCCTAAATTTCTGAAATGTGAACAAGCTGAGCATGGTACCATTGAGCTACATGTTTCTATTATTCCCTTTCTGAATTTTGAACTATTACTAGTTATTGATATTGGCCTCTGATTATTGTTTTCGAGCTTATCGCTGCTTTTTGCCCAAGGTTAGTATTGTTATTTATTGAGTACATGGGGTCGGTTTTACTCATACTAAACTCTTCACTTCGTGTGCAAATCTAGGTACATCCGGTCGAGGAGATTTCAAGAGTTGAGTTGCTATTAGCTGTTGGGAGACTACTAGGTAGCTGCTATGTTGTCTGCTATCCTTGAGGTTCTCTTTCAATTATTTCTATCTTTACTGTTCTATTGTTCAGACAGTTGTATTAGAAGATTTTGCTTGTATCTTGTTATTTAGTAGTGCTCGTTTACTGTGTTTCGGGGATGGTTGTAGCAGTCTTATGGTTATGTTCTCAGATATTTCCTGATATTTTTCCGCCGTTGAGTTGTTAAACCATATTATTTGATTTCATAGTTATTATGTAACTGTTGGCTTACCTAGCGAGCTAGTTTGGTGCCATCAGGACTAGTGGATTCTGTGTCGTGATAAGTTGGTATTAGAGCACTAGGTTGCTTAGGTCTCACGAGTCACGAGCAAGTTTGGTTGAATCTTTTGGATTGGTATGGCGACGCCTATACTCTAAAAGGAAACTTCTCTTTCTTACATTCTTGTCTTGCGAATTTGTTATTTCCGAAGTTTGAACCTTGACTCTTCTATTCTCTCACAGATGGTGAGGTCACGTGCGATCGGATTAGGTAGACGGCCACCAGTACCACCAATTAGGACCACGTGAGGCTGAGGCTGTGGTAGAGGGCGAGGTATGGATCGCACTACAATAGAGCAGCATATGTGGAGCCACCAGTTGCTCCAGTCGTGGAGCAGGTACCGGATGTTGTTGAGCCGGTAGGACCAGCTCAAGCACCAGTAGTGCCATTGTTATTCCTGTTCTTAAGGAGGCCTTGCCTAGATTTTGACTGTGTGTACGAGCCAGCTCAGGCGGTTTTGATTCCAGTTGCACCAGCTACTTTACAGGCTGGGGGAGGTGCCAGAGTTCCGCATCCTGTACTCCGAAGCAGCTAGCTCTAGGCCATCAGACACCGGGGGTACTACCAGTTCAGCCCGCTGCTACTGTTCGGGCTAAGGGTGGTCCACCTATGAGTGGTGAGGAGAAGAAGAGATTGAAGCGGTTTGGGGGATTAAACATCCAGAGTTCAGCAGGGAGGAGTCAGAAGATTCTAAGGATTTTATAGATCGGTGTTAGTGGATTCCTAACGCATCGGGTATTTTAGAGACCACTGGAGTTGCATTTACTATTTTTCAGCTAACTCGGGCAGCCTACAAATAGTGGCAGGCTTATGAGTTGAGCAGGCCAGTTGGCGCAGCACCACTTTCATGGAATGAGTTCTCAGTTCTGTTCATAGAGAATTATTTCCCACAGTCTCAAAAGAGAGAAGTTTCTTAGAGATTTTGAGCAGCTACCCCAGGGGGATATGACTATGACTCAGTATGAGATGAGGTTTGCGGATTTGGCCCGTCATGCTATATGGTTGGTTCCCACTGAGAGAGAGAGGATCAGGAGGTTCAGTGATGGCCTCAACTATGGCTTACGTTACAGTCTGGTCGTGAGGCCTAGACGGATGCTAGGTTTGACCAGGTCGTCAAGATTTCCAAGTGCTTAGAGTCTGTTCGCAAGCATGAGGGCAAGGAGCGGGAGGGAAAAAGGCCCCATGTTTCTAGTGGTTTCATTGGTACCTCATCTAAAGGTTAGTCACATCACAGCAGAGCTCGTCCTTTCAAGCCTGCTTAGATGGCTCATCCAGTTCATCGTGGTGCATCAGCTAGTCATGGTTCATATAGTACTCGTCCGGTTCAGTCATCTTTCAGTGCACTCCCAGCTCATAGTTCGTACCGTGCTCCCTCAGTTCAGGTTTCATCAATACCGGGTTCTTCTACTAGTTTTTCTAGTTCTAAAGGTCTAATTCAAGCCCCACCGTCATTTCCGGCTCGAGGTTGTTGCGATTGTGGGGAGTGAGGGCATGTGAGGAAGTATTGTCCCCATCATTACAGATGTCCAATGCAGCAGGGAGGCCAGTTTATGACCCACGCACCAGTTACTACACCACTCGCTCAGCCAGATCGGGGTAGAGGTCGTGCGGGTCGAGGTCGCCCCAGAATGGGAGGTTAAATAGGTGGTGGTCAGGCTCGGTGCTATGCTTTTCCCACTAGGACAACAGAAGTTTCTTCCAATGCTGTGATCACAGGTATTGTTTCGGTATGTCACATGGATGCTTCAATATTATTTTATCCCGGTTCCACTTATTCATATGTGTCATCATTTCTTGCTCATTTATTTTGATATGCCTCGTGATTCCTTAATTACACATGTTCATGTATCTATACCGGTGGCTGGTTCTATTATTGTGAATCGTGTGTATCGGTTGTGTGTGGTGACTATTGGGGAATTAGATACAAGTGTTGACCTTCACTACTTAGCATGGTTGATTTTGACGTTATTTTAGGCATGGATTGGTTGTTGCCATGTCACATTATTCTACATTTTCACACTAAGACCGTGGCATTCGCGATGCCGAGGTTGCCTAAGGTTGAGTGGAGAGTTTTGCTGGATTATGTTTCTAGTAGAGTAATTTCTTTTTTGAAGGCTTAACGGATGGTTGAGAAGGGATGTTTGGCATATTTGGCCTTTTTGAGGGATGTTAGTGCCGATGCTCCTACTATTGAGTCAGTTCTGCTAGTGAGAGACTTCCTAGTTGTATTTCCTATAGACCTGTCGGGCATGCCGCCCGATAGGAACATTGATTTTGGTATTGACCTGGTACCGGGGCACTTAGCCCATCTCTATTTCATAGTATCACATAGCACCAGCAGAATTGAAATAGTTAAAGGAACAACTTCAAGAGTTGCTTGATAAGGGCTTCATTAGGCCCAATGTGTCGCCTTGGGGTGCGCCGGTTCTATTTGTATAGAAGAAGGATGGTACTATGACGATATGTATTGACTACTAACAATTGAACAAAGTTACAATTAAGAACAAGTACCCACTTCCTGGTCACATCATAGTGAGTAACTGAAAAGTAGGGGACAATCTGTATATGGTAAAAACCGATCTCAAGAATTGTGTAAATTAAGAAGCGACACGTGTCAATGATGACCAGCCATCAGTGACTCAACCATGAAGACACCAGATACAAACCTGTGGCCAGATAAGAGACAATTCAAGATATGACCGTTATAGAAATATTACAGAGGCCAATTCTGAAATCCCTCAATCTTCTTAAGATCCATCTTGATGCCCTCGTAAGATACAACATGCCCTAAAAAGGCAATCAAGTCTAACCAGAACTCACACTTCAAAAACTTGGCATATAACGTACGATCATTCAGAGTCAGAAGTATGATCCATAGGTGTTGCTCATGCTCCTCTCAGCTACGGGAGTAAACAAAAATATAACCATTGAAGACGATCACGAAGGAATATAGATGAGGCTCGGACACCCAGTTCATCAAATCCATGAAGGTTGCTAGTGCATTAGTCAAGTCAAATGACATCACCAAGAACTCATAATGACCAAATGAGTCCGAAAAGGTTTATTAGGTACGTCTGGTTTCCTAATCTTTACCTGAAGGTAACCTGACCTCAAATCAATCTTATAAAACACCTTCGCATCCTGAAGTTGGTCAAATGAGTCATCAATCTGTAACGACCCGGCTAGTCATCTTGTGAGTTACCGCTCCGTTTTCCCCATCTTCCGTCTCATTATACTTCGTTATCCATGTTTTAGGTAATTTAAATTGAGTAATTTGCATTCGGAGTGAAATTGGTAAGAAATGAGACACTAAGTCTCTTTTAAGAAGGTTTAAGTTGAAAAAAAAGTCAACCGGATGTTGACTTATGAGTTAGAGGACTCGGATGTGAGTTCCGATGGTTCGGTTAGCTTCGGGAGGTGATTTATGACTTAGGAGTGTGATTGGAATTGGTTTTGGAGGTCCCATGTAGAATTAGGCTTGAATTGGTAGAGTTAGTATTTTGGCGATTTCCGTTTGTTAGGCGAGATTTTGATCCGAGGGTCGAAACGGAATTCCGAGAGTTTCTATAGCTTCCTATGCTGATTTCGGACTTAGGCGTATGTCCGGATTTGAAATTGGAAGTCCGTAGGACAATTCATCGCATTTTGGCGAATGTTGGAAAATGGAAGATTTTTGGAAAGTTTGACCGAGGAGTTGACTTTTTGATATCGGGGTCGAAATCCAGTTCTGAAAATCTTCATAGGTCCGTTATGTCATTTATGACTTGTGTGCAAAATTTGAGGTCAATCGGACTCAATTTGATAGGTTTCGGCATCGAATGTAGAAGTTGGAATTTATTAGATTCATTAGGCTTGAATTGGGGTATGATTCATGTTTTTAGCATTGTTGGATGTGATTTAAGGCCTCGACTAAGTACGTAATATGTTTTAGGACTTGTTTGTATATCCGGACAGGGTCCCGAATGGCTCGGGTGAGTTTTGGGTGATTAAACGGACTATTTCATCTTTGAAAAAGATAGAAAAAATCTGCAGAAAATTGCAGAAAAAAAAAAAACTGATGCGTGTAGTCCTGTTTGGAAGCTCATATCTTGCAATCTATAAGGAATCAGAAAAATTGCAAAACATGAAAGTTGTAGTTCTTTGAATCTAGTTTCCAGAATGATAAACCATTTATCATTTGGACATATATACAGAAAGTTACGATAGATTAAATTTGACTGGTAATGCTATTATTTTCCAGTTAGTGTGCATGGCAGAAATTTCTGCTGCACAGGACCGACTTTGGAAGCTTATATCTCGTAATCGGTAAGGAATTTGGAGATAATCAAAAAATGAAAGTTGTAGTTCTTCAAATCTAGTATCCAGAAATATAAACCATTCATCATTCGGACATCGTATAAGAATGTTATGCTTATTTCCGTATCAGCAAAATAATTGCTATTTTTCTGGTGCTGAGGCAAATCGTAGGTGTCAAATGCGATTTATAAGTCTCAAATGTCAATTTCGACTTGCTTGGACAGATTCTTAAAATGGGGGTTTCGGCCATTTTAACATATTTGGGGCTAGAGAGGTCGGATTGAGGCGATTTTTGAGGCAATTTTCAAGGAAAACATCGGGGTAAGTGTTCTTTATCATAAATCCTTCATAGATCATGATTCCATACTCATTTACATCATGAATCCATGAATTTATGGAAGAAAAATCAGAATTTTTTTCAAATCTTCCAAGAACAAAAACTTAAGATTTCAAAGCCAATCCGATGTCGGAATTCGACAAATTTTATATGGTTGAACTCGTGAGGAGATAAGGAACCCGTTGGAGTGATAATTTCTGAATTTTGAGAAGTGGGCCCGGGGCTCGGGTTTTGCTAATTTCGGGATTTCCTAGTAATTTTGATTATTTTCGCTTGGGCTTTGTACCCATAGCATAATGTAACGTAATTATTCTGAATTTGAATAGATTCGACGCACGTGGAGGCCAATTCAAGGGGCAAAGGCGTCGCGGGCTAAGGATTTAGCCGGTTTGAGGTGAGTGATGATAATAAATGATGCTCTGAGGGTTTGAAACCCCGGATTGCACATCGTAGTGCTATAATGAAGTGAGGCACACGCTCGATGATGAGCGTGGGGTCGTTTACTACTGGGGATTGTGACTTGGTCCGTCCCGGTTGATGATTTTTACTACATAACTGTTTGAAATTGATTTGATATTATAATGATTTGGGCTTTTAGCCGTATTTGGGCTTCGTGCCGGTTATGTAAACCCTTCAGGGGTAATTTGTTACTGTTTGTTTACTGAAATCATATTTGGGCTTCACGCCGGTTATGTAAACCCTTCAGGGGTATTTGTAATATCTTGAATCATTATTTGAATTTGGTTTTGGAAAACTAAATGATGTTTTCAAATGATTTTCGAAATGGATCGGGTGGCACGCCGCCACGGATGTGAGGCATATGGGATCGGGTGGCACGCCGCCACGAGATATGATATAGCGCTTGGGCCGCTAAAGCCCCTTCCGGAAGTCTGAACCACCCACAGTGAGCGCAGGATACCCATCATGATGACCCAGTTGGTAACAATGACAACTGCAGGTCACGGTTGGTAACAATGACAACCGATAACGAAAGATAATACAGTTGGTAACAATGACAACTGTAGGTTACAGTTGGTAACAATGGCAACTGATAACCGGAGATGGG